>CM050921.1:13926529-14154029 GCA_027742785.1 Vigna reflexopilosa
CAACTAACCTAAGCTGACATCACAGTTAAATTATCACTATCAAACATAGTAGATAACATTAAAGTAAATGAAAATACTAAACCTAACACTACAACAGACAAATATCCAAACATAATTAAAACTATTAAAATGAAACAAGTAAGCTTAACATTAAAAGCAATTCATCATTGAAATAATTCAAATAAAAGGTGCGTGAATAATAAACGAACTAAAATTTCTTTTGGGCTATTCCCGTCAACGAAAATGAATCTCATTTGTGCTGAATTGAATTTTTCTTCAAGGATTCAAGCATAAAGGTAAAAGTAAAATAACAACAACCCCTTGGAGTGCTACACTTCAGCTATCACTGTGTGCACTCCCAGCTGAACATGAGCTAGATGGAATATGCGTGCTCCTCCATACAGGACGTGACACCGTGCACACCATGAGCTTCTAAATTCAATTTAAGCACCGCCTCCTCCGTTCCTTCCTTTGCTATCAACAACTTTCTTTCTTTTTTTTTTCTTTTATTAAAAGAAAACTAACCGTGGCAGCTATTCTCCCTTCTCCAATGTTCGTGTGTGTGCCCTCCAGCAGCCATGACCCCACACTCTCATAAATCAGCGTTTTTACTCTAAACAATTAAATCAGGTTGTGTATTTGGAGCTCTCCATCCCATACGTGACAGCGCTGGATTGAAGCGTGAATCATCGCCCCTATTTCTCTTCAGCCAAGAGACGTTCGTTTCAAGTAAAATGAAAATAATGAAGTGTAAGTGTAATTCCAGCTCTTGCACAAAAAAACGAGAAGAAAAAAAATGGGCTCCTTTTCATTCAACCATTTCCCAAAGAAACCGTGAGCTCCTCTTCCCTAACATTCCATAACTTCCATCCAGAAAACATTCCCCAGCCCCTAAAAACAAAGAGAAGTGTGTCGGCTGTAAGCACCCCACCAAGGCCGAGAATGTGTCTTCTCTTTAAAAAGTGAGGTGGGGTCCATCCTAAAAAAAAATAAAACCCTAGGTTCCCAAGTGTCCTCCCACTAATTGGGCCAACATCTAATTTGTCCCCAAATTACATTCAAATGGAATTCAAATGCAAATTACAATGAAATAAATTAACAAAAATATCAATATAAATTATGTGCCAACTCTCTAAAAATCCCAAAGTGTAATTCCAAAATTGCACTGAAAATAATAATGCAAATAATTAACTCAGAAAATTCAAATTCATTAAAATTAGAATTTCCGGTCAAATTAAGCACAATTAGTAGAAACGGGAAAATACCAGACAATTAAGCACAATTCCCTGATTAATTCTAGCACAATAAACTAAGTGAAATCAATAAAATATCGACTCATTAATAAGGATCTCAGTCAAGATGAGCAGATGCCTTAATTCAATCAAAATCAATGTGATGCTTATACACTTTCAACGGGTGATATCCTTAAGAATGATCAATCAACCAAGCAAAAATGAATCAGAGATTCAAAGAACTACTCCTCACCAAGGAAAGTGTTTCACTCAAGCACTCAAAAAGTGTATCACTCAAGCACTCAAAAGTTTATAGGGAGGTGTTGATGTCTTTCACTCTACTATCACAATGTCACACAAATTAATTTTTGCCTTTCATTTAACCACAATTAAACATACTCACAAGCAAGTTTTCATCACAAGGGCTTTTCATGGCTTGTAACTTGGCTGGGCTAAGAAGGAAATTGGTGTTTCTGGTCAGCAAAATTCCTGGAGTTGAGAGAGACATTTATGAATTTATCATTCAAAAACAAATTCTCTTTCTTTTTTTACTTATTCCCAGTTTTCCCTTGCAGTGAGCTCTTCTTTTCTTTTTATTTTTCTTTTCTTTTCTTTTGCCTTTGCTTTTGCTTTTCAATTTCTCACTGCCGAGAAAAGTGGGGTTGCTACCTAACAACCCCAAACTTGAACCTTTATCTGTACCTCATCAAATGTTCTCAACTTAACTCAAGGTAAAGATTTTCAAAAAGGTTTTTGAAAACATGCATAAGGTTCAATGTTCAAAGGTTAGAACAAATTGTTCTCTTTTTAGTGGGAAAAAATCATGTGAAGGCTAAAAGAATAAGGGATAACAAAAGATGGCCTTGATCATATGAAACCTGTAGGCAAGTAGTTCAATCACAGAAAATTTGGGCAAAATCATTTATGCTTCCAAAGTAATAGCAATTATTCACAAGAAAACTTTGAAGCCCAATTCTCACACAAGTAAACTCTCAAGTCCCAGAATTCAGAAAAACACTTGCTCAGTATGTCAATCAAATTTTACCTCAAGCACATGTTTCATACATTGTGAGCAATCACCTGTATATCATCACATCATGCATCATATCAACATCAATCAATACACCAGAATCTCATAAAGCAATACTGATCACAAAACACCCAATGTTGGTGTCATGACCAACTTAACATGATGTCAACGTTGACCTTTGCTGGCTATTTTAATGATAACTTTTCCCACCGACCTCCAAATGATGTGATTCTTTTTTTATTAGAAACAAGACTCAAGAATTTTTCCAATGACTACTAATTTGTAATTTTTGGACATCTGAGTAGGTGCAATTAATTCCTTAAAGTTAACGCTTTATATATTCCTGCCAACTCTGACCTTTGGTGGTTGTTTTGCTCTTAACTTTCTCCACCGAACTCCAAATGTGTTGATTCTTGTTTTGTTGGAATCTAGACTCAAAGAGCTTTAAAATGACTATGAATCCATAATTTTTAGACCATTGAACTAGATGCAGTTAATTTCCCAAAAAAACGTTTTTCTGAGCTTCCTAAATAAGTTTACTTTGATGTTATTGTTTCATGTTTCTTATTTTAGATGGGTGAGTTTAATGGTCATGGGTGGTGTTTAGTGCACCAAAAAACACATTAGGTCATTGAATTGTTGAGGAGAAAGGTCAATTAGGTGCTTTTCTATAAATGCTTAAAAAATAAAAGTCTTAAAAAAAATATTCAAACATAAAATTCTAACTTTAAATTACAAAATAAAATAACTAATAATTCGGTTTCCCAAAAGCCGAATTCTAGCCTAAGATTATATATATATAACTTAGAATTCGGTTTCCCAGAAACTGAATTCTAACCTAAGATTATAAAAAAAAATCTATAACTCAGAATTCGGTTTCTGGGAAATCGAATTCTAACCTAACAAAAAGTGTGCTATTTAGGTAAATAAAACGCACAGTATGCTATATTAGTATAATGTGCGAAGATTTGGTATCTATTTAGGTTAGATAAACTAAAATTTACTTAGGCTTAAGAAAATCATATGGAAGATTAATTAGGTTTAATGAATTAGATTTACACCTAATCGAAGAACCCTAACATTAATTAATTTCTAATTCTAATTTGAAGAAAACCCTAACCTCTTTTTATTTCTAATTTAATAAACCCCACTTTTTTTTAATTAAAATCCATTAAAAATATCTTCCTAGATAATGCTTCCTGTAAAATCCCTTATTTATAATTTATGCACCTCAATATAAAGGGAAAGTAAAGGCTTCTTATAAACTTCTTTTCCTAAGATTTGAACTCACATCCATTTAATCCTAAACACAAATTTCTACCAACAAGCTAACATATCACATTCAAAATATAGTACATCATAATGTAAACAATTATACAATAACTTGTGTTCAACTTATATCAACAAAATAAATAAATAACATAGAACTTTATGTTCTACTCAAGACTTTCACACCAACTTAGCTACACCACCTTGTGAACTGATACAGATTCTAATAGAACATACTCAAGTCTTATTTATAAACTTTACATTTTCTTGGGTCTTACAATATAAATATATATATATATATATATATAAATATATATATATATATATATATATATTATAAGGTAAAAAAAATGATGTAGCTTTAGTACAAGTTAGTCATATCACAAAGTACTAAGTTTAAATTATGATAGTTAAAACTATCCAATTAGAATTGAGAAGTCACTAAAAGAGAAAAGAAGATAGAAATCAAAATTGATTATAAAATAATAGAGATAATTATCAATCTTTTTTTTTCCTAAAAGAAGGTTAAATTATGTCTTTGGTTTCCATATTTATTGAAAAATCTCATTTAGGTTCTTTTTTTAGGCATCTCAATTTGGTATCTATTTTGGAAATTTGATGCAATCATGTTCTTTTCGTTAGTATTGTACTAAATACTGTCACATATCGGTTTCATAATTATTTCATTTTTCTTTCTATTTTTTTATTTTTTATAATTTTTTTAAAATAAAAGTTTATCACGTGTCGAACTTACGTCGTACCACATGACCGTGGCAATATCACATGTCACTATCATGTGAGGTGTCATTACCTTAGTTTCAATTTGGTCTATAACTTTATTTTGTCTTAATTCTCTGAATTTTTTTTAAAAGTAAATAATTCTCTCTCTCTAAATTGAAATTAAATTTAATTTTTATATAAATGTTGTAGAAATAATTTTATTAAAATTGATATTTTTGTTAAGTATTTTTAACAAGATTAAGTTTATTTAAATTTATATTTTACATGAAACTTTGTTTAAAATTGTTTTCAAATTTTAAATTTATTTGTTCAAAATTGTTATAAAATTGTTTAGAATAATTTTAAAATTTTACATTTGAATATAAATGTTTTATTTTTAAACCAACTTAAACATTTATATAGAAATTATTAAATTTTACATATTTTAAAAGTATACAATTATTTGAAATAAATTCAAATAAAAAAAACAATATTAAAAGTATGATGTAATCAATTATCAACTGATAAATTTTAAAATAATTAAAAAAATTGATAGTTTTATTTTATTTTATGAGATATAATTGATAAATAAAGTTAGCATGTTAGTTGAAATTAAGTTTGATTTATTTTTCTATTAGCATTACTTTCAGCTTAAAATAATTTTAAATAAAATTCAACTTAAAATATAAATTTAAATAAATTTAATTTTATTAAAAATATTAAATAAAAATATTTGTATAACATTTATATAAAAACAATTTTGGTTTCAATTTAAAAAGGGACGAAATTGGTTAATTTAAAAAAATGGATTAATTGAGACAAAATAAAAATACAGTGACCACTAAGGCAATGACATCTCATGTGAGAGTAACATGTGTCACTATCATTGCCACATTCCACCGCCACTGCCACGTGTCATGATGTTAGTTTAACATGTGACATAATATGTATAAAAATAAAAAGAATTACAAAAAAACATTAAAAAAAATTCACAAACTGACATGTCAAGACAAGATCGTCTTGAGAATAGACCGTCTGAGCAACTCAAGTTTTAAAGTTTAACAATAAGCATTAAACGAAATATTGTTGTGTATAAAAAGCTATGTAAAGAAATAACATCTAAAAAATAAATACTTTATAACGTCTAAAGCCGAGGTTATAAATAAAGTTTTCTAGACCAAGTTGTCTAATGAATTATAAAATCACAAACATTGTCTAACATCTTTTTGAAATCATTTAATAGCCGAGGTTATAAATAATGTTTTCTTGACCAAGTTGTCTAATGAATTATAAAATCAAAAACATCGTCTAACATCTCTTTGAAATCATTTAATAGACTATATGAACAAAACAAACTAGCGTCCCATGATAATGAAAGTCTATCTCTTATAACATTAAGGTTAAAATAAATTTTTTGTGTTATATCAAGCAAAGTGATTAAAGAAAACATCATCTAATGAATGACTGCTAAATGCTATAGCCTTTGAAAAAGTGTCTTATGTTCATACCATCTGATTATTATACATATTGTATTTTCTACAAACGATGCATTTATGAATGACATGACAAATGATAAAATGTCTTAAAAATGCAATACAGTCTAACGCTTATCAACGTTCAAAACATGTAATGCATGTACAATAAAATATCTCGATGCTTGTAGACTTTGTTCTTGATATTTATGCATATCGCTAAAGCAGAAAGATATGATCATAATCACTACACTCAAGAAAAGGACATTGTGAGAGAAGAAGAACATTATGGAAATATTTCTCTTGAAGCCTTCTACTCTGTCACATCGTACAAGCTCATCTTTTCTAAAGGCTATGATAAAGCTCTAACCCCTACAAAGAAGACTAAAGTCTGACTTCTTACCTAAAGGCTACCTACTCTCTTGAAGTCAAATTCTCTGTCTAATGGTCATATCACAAGAGAAATTATATATATCAGAAAGATTGAAGAGAAGGAGATGATGATAATGCAAGAAAGATAACGTAAGAAGAGTGGAATAGTGAACTCAAGTTTGTTGCACTGATATATCGTCTGAAGTTAAATATACTTTAAGAGAAATATCTTAACAAATCATAGAACTCTTTATATTGTTTATATCCTCTCCTTCATAGTTATCCTTTGTACATTTTCTATTAACATTGTTTGTGTTGTAAATTTTGAAAACAATTAAAACACTTGTCTAGATGTGTTGTTTAGGTTAAGACCAAAAGTGGTTAGAATATTTGAAACAAGAATTGGTTAGAATATTTGTAAAGTAGGAGTGGTTAAACTCGGACTAGTCGTGTTGACTAGGAAACTAGGAATGTAGAGAATACTTGTTTTAAACCTAGAGAGGTAGAACTTGTGTAATCTTTGAAAAGATTAGCGGAACCCCTTAAGAGTTCTTGAGGGAGAACTGGACGTAGCTTAGGATTGAGTGAACTAGTATAAAAATCATGCTTGTTACTTTCTTCGTCAAACATTTTCACAAAATCCTTTTTGAAATATCTTCGTCTGAACTCATCTTTTATTTAATTAACATTTTGAAAACTCGTTAGATGCCATTTGCAAAGAGTTTTAAAATCACTATTTACCCCCTCCCCCCTCCTCTAGAGTTTTCCTGTATTTCAGTTGATATCAGAGCTAACCTCATGGGTTAATTCTTAATAGGACTTGAGGAAATGATCTAGATCACAATGGAATATGAAAGAAATGCCATCAGTCATACAAGTTTGTTCAAAGGAGAAAAGTTCAATATCTGGAAACAAAGAATTATCACATTGTTTGAATCATGTCATATTGACATGTAGGATATTGTGGAAAATGGAAAATTTATAGCTTTGAATATAGAAGAATTGTCAATTAGCAAAGGTTCTTGGTCAGATGATAAAAAATCAAGGTATCTTTTGAACTTGAAAGAAAAAAATATACTAACATGTGTTTATGTGAAGATGTTTATGAAGAGATACAACATTGTAAGAGTGCTAAGGATATATGGGACTCATGATTTCCATATATGAAGGAGACAAAAGGAACAAGGCATATGAGGCAATGAGCATCTCAAAAGATCCAAGCTTATCTAAAGATGAAGACAAGGAGGTCAACCTATGTCTAATGGTTGATCCAACATGTGATACGTTAGATGACTCTAACAATGAGGTAGACTTTGATAATCTCTACTCCGTTGTTGAAGCATATGATGAATTAATGTTTAACTCTTCTAAGTTAGCATATGCATATAAAAAATTAAGAAAACAATATAAAAATGTCTAAAAGGAAAATGAGTTTTTGAAAACTCAGTTAACATCGTTTAAAGACAACATAACATCTTTACAACAAGAAGTTACCAGCTTTAAGGGAAGATTTAACGCTTTAAAATTATAAAGTGAAAATCTTACTTTAAACAATCAAAAGCTTGGAGAAAACATAGGTATTGTGACTGAAAATGCTACATGCATTGAACAACTCAAGCAAGAAAATGATATTTTACTCAAAGTATTAGATAAAACGTATAAAGGTAACAAGTATTTAGACCTGTTAATAAAGAATAACAAAAGTCTTTATGGTAAAACAAGTTTAGGCCTTGATTATAAATCTGGAAGGCATTCATGCTCAACAAAGTTTGTTAATATTGTTAAAGCAAGAAAAGAAATCCTCAATGTTAAGTCCTATTCCAAAAAGAAAAGGACAAATAAAACTAACAAGGTTGGATCCAGCTCTAGATGGGTACCAAAGAAGCAAATTATCTCTCTTGCAGATTTGATGAATGATAGGAAAAAAACTCCCTCTATGACACCAGGACGATGAATACTCACGTATCATAAAGGAACAAAGGTTTACATTCCAAAACCTGAGGAAGAAGAAAAAGGAATAGCTAGAAAACGAGGAGGAGGAGGATAAGACAACATGCAATGAAAAGATAAGTATAAACTCTCCTCTATATAGTAATCTCATGTAACATATCAGTTAAAATACCACAAGACTTATCGTTTAATGATATCCTATTAAATAGTATGGTCTAAGGCACATTATCTAACAACATACCATATTGCATGCATAATGTCTAGGACATAATCCAAAATGTCATGACTTCAACATTGCTAAGACAAATCGTCTATCAACTCTGCATTCATGCATAAACTATGATGCACAAAGCCTAACTAAGTGGCTCGTTAAGGATCATCCAGGGAAAAAAGAAAAGAGTTTTAAAAAATCATCCTATCAACAAAATCGTACAATCTGCATTAAATGTACCATGATTACCCTTAAAACCCTTACCGTTGAATTCCAAGTGAGCACCTTTATAACTCAAACATATAACCACTAAAGGAAGCCAAATGTCTTTATGCTTTCCAAGTTTTTCTCTAAAACACTTACTCTTGAGCATTCTCTCTCCAAAACTGATGGCATACCCCTTGCCATGACCTAGCACATTCATGAAGAGTTAGAGGCATCTATGGAAGATGGGCCTAGACTCTTTCTCTTGGGCCATCTTAAGTCATCATGAAGATTTAGTAGAGTAAAAATAATTTCGGGCCTTGTATTTTGGGCCAAGTAGTCTAGATTTTATTTGGGCTTTGTATTTTTGACCAAACAGTCTAGATTTTGTTTGGGCTTTGTATTATGGGCCTCGTAGTGTAGGATTTCAATTGGGCCTTGTATTTTAGGCCAAGTAGAATAGGATTTTGACCAAACAAGTCAACAAAGGGCAAAGGCCTAAAGTTGACTATGCTTGGACATCCAAAATGGGTGTGTTGACCAATGAGTCAACATTTTGGCTAAGCTTAGAGGATAAGGGAGCAAGATTTCGTCCAAGGCATGTGGAGGCTTCCCATTGGAGAATTTTCCTCCTAGTTAGTGGTCATGTCTCACTCTAGGAATGGAGAGTTTTTCCATAGGTAGTGGCAACATGTCACTCTCTCATTTGAAAGGATTTTTGCCACTTGTCTCTCTCCTATTGGAAAGGATTTCTCCTTGCTCTCCAAGACAACCAAGGTGGCTCTTTTAGGTTAAAGTTTATGCCCATTTTGAGACACCTTAGCCTATAAAAAGAGGTGCTCTCCATCATGTAATCACCTTTGATTTAGAGTAAAGTTATGCTGCCAATTTTGTGCCAAACTACTCTTTTAAGGTCACCTTAGACTAGAGCAACCCAAGTGGCATCCTCTAGCTACCTTCCTCCAAGAGTTGGCCCAACCTCTCTTAGAGAACCCATTAGAAACAAAGTGCCTTGTTTCTCAACGCCAAGAAGGGGAGGGGGGTGAATTGGTGATTTATAAAAACTAATGTTTTTTAAATCTTTTTGCAAATTTAGAATGATCTTTGAACTTTCTTGCAATGTAAGTAAAGCGTGTATGCTGTGAAAGTAAAAGAGATAACGAAAGAGATACAAACAACGAATTTATATTAGTTTAGCCTCAATGCCTACATCCAGTTTCCCTTCCAATCAACCTTAGATTGAAGGATCTTTCACTATAATGATTTGAGGTTTACACCAAAGATTTTACAGAGCTCTCTCAAATGTAAACACCTTTCCCACTCAATAATCAAATATAGAAAGAAAACACCTGCACAAAGAACTACATGTCTTCACTACAGAACCCCTTTGAGAACACCTCTCAAAGTCCAAGAACTCATTGTTCTTCTTCCTGTTACGCACCAAAAGGGCAGCACAATCAACGATTGCAGAATATACATTTCTGATCAATGTAGAAACACCTCAGCAGTGCAGATAGTGATCATCCAGTCACGTTCACAATGTTCCTCTCAAGAATCTTTCAAGTTTCTTCCAATTCTTCCATTCTTGATTCTTGGAGCGTCTCAACAATCTGTAACACTTTTCTCAGATCAAAGATATCAGATATGAAAGTGTACAAATGATCAAAAGTTACAGAATTTCATGTAATGCGTCAATTTATAGTTCTTATCATGACAGACACAAAATAATCAATTACGTTAGTAATGTAATCAGTTACATTAAAATCAAATGTAACAGAAATACAACTAACACAGTTCTAATTGAATGCACAATTAATGTTATCGATTTGCATTAAATGCTAGTAAAACATATTTAAAAATATTACCGTTATTACTGGTATGACTAAGCTTGAAAACAATTTTCAAATGATAATAGACTTAATTGATTACATAACTAGTGTAATCGGTTAAGTTTTTCACTTAAACATATTTTTGAAAACTTTTTGTCTTTACAACTCATCACAACACATTTCAACAAGATGTTTGCAAAAACATGAGTTTTAATCGATTTAACACTTAATGTAATCGATTCAAAACTTGCTATTTTTCCATAGTTTTAAAACATAAGTTGTATGATGAACTTAATTGATTACAAAAATACTATAATCGATTATGTCATACAGAGTTGCTTCTGTGCTTTTGGTTTTAATACATAGAAACATTTAATATTCATATAGAGATATAAACACATCTTGATCACAGTAGTATGACGACTAAACAATATATAAACATATGTATTAATCATCAATAAGCATTTTCATCGCCACATATGTATCAATCACAAATACACATTTTTGTTGTGTCATGACAACATCTATGTGTTGTTACAATCAATGTGTTGTCATAATAAAAAAAACACATAAGGGATTGGGTTCAACACTCTTATTGCTCCCCCTATAAACAATCTCCCTATTTTTTGATGATGCACAACCATGATGTATAAAACAACCATGATATACAATGCCCAATAAAAAATTGTTTCAAACAATTTCAAACAAACACATATAATGTCATCCAAATACAACTATCTCATCGAAGTTCAATTATCTCCCCCTTTGGGCATTAGCAAAAAAGGAATTATTGCACAATGTATAATTGAAACATAGAGGCAATGAATCACACAAAGATACAACAACAAATCTTTACAAAAAAAATGATGCTCCCCTTGTCAATAATATGTAATTCACATGATTTGAATTTCTTCCCCTTTTACATGTGAATAGTTAAGCTCCCCCTATCAATGTGCGTTATTTCATATTTCAATATCAGAGTAACATGATAGAGATATATCAGAGCATGTACCATTGAAATAGTTCCAAGTAATGTATCGAAAAGATATGACAGATATAATAGTATTGTAGATAATGCTTGAAGCTAATACAATTGAGTGATACCATTCATAAACTCAAAAAGATTCATAGCGGATGATAAAAAATGAGATTTATAATGAATGAACACATGTGACAACAAAATAAATGATTCATAGCGAATGATTTAGCAGTTAAGAAGTTTCAAACCAAATTCGAAAAAAGTAATCGATTATACTTCTCCTCTAATTGATTCATTTCAGTAGGGTATTGAAAATTCCATTTCAAACCAGTGATTAATTTTAATCAGTATCAAACCTGCATAAACTTTCTTCTCAACTAAGTTGAGCATTAGTCCAGATACAACATAAATTTGAAGTACAACAATATCCCAAACTGAGTATGAATATGCACAAAAGATTAATGTAACAGAGAATGGTTCAATTGCATTCATACAACAAATATACCAGATTTAATCGATTCGATCAATATTCAATTCACAGATTATACATCAAAATATAATTTCATTTCATTTAAACCAAAACAAAAGTACAATCAGAAACAAAGATGGCTAAAACATCCACTTCTTACAAAATAAAAGAACATCATTAAGAAAACACGAAAAAAAACATAGCTAGGACCCTGTTAAAATAGAATGGCTCAATTTCTCACACCAAGATGGGGGATGAATTGGTGAAACGTAAAAACGATGTTCTTTTAAAATCTTTTTCGCAAAAGGTGATGCCTTTAAAGCTTTCTTGAAACGCAAGGAAAAAGACTTTCTAATGCAGCGAAAATAAAGTTGATTTAGTACAGAATAGAGTCGACTAAAAGTAAAAGTGTAGGGATCAGAGAAATCAAACACTGCTTTTTATACTGGTTCGGCCAACCTGCCTACATCCAGTGTCCTTCCAACCACGGGAAGCAAATGCACTATAATGATCAAGGTTTTTACAACAAGGCTTTTATAGAGACTTCACGTCAAAAATATAAAACACCTCTCTAACCCTCTAATCAAAATATAGGCAATACAATAACAAGACCTGCAGCAAGAATGCCCTCTTCTGCTGTCTAAAACCCTTTGAGAAACCCCTCAAAGTCAAGTTTCTGAATTTTAGAATCAATATGATATAGGAATTAACACAGGTAAAATATTAGTATGCAAATTTATGAATGTAACAGTAATTAGTAATACATTCGAATACATACATAGCATAATCGACTTCAATCAAATTAAATCACATTTTCAACACTGACTGATTTAAGCAAAATTCTAATTTCATTGATATTAAACTTGAATTACAATAAGATATAACCAAAAGATAAATGGCATATATAACCAACTACTGCAAAAGAAAAACACGAAATATCAACTAAAACAAAACAAACAAATGACTCTAAACTTGTAATCACAAGACCCCTATTCTGATGGAATCCTTCCTGACGTAGTCCTCTTTTGTGTATTTGTTTACATTTTATTGTACGCGTAGTTTAGCTTGCAAGGAGCATGGGTTACTATAAATACCTAGCTCCTCACTTGTATTTGGTACTTTTGAGATTAATGAGAATTGACATTTCTGAAACAGAAACCATTCTCTCTTGAAAGTCACAAGGCTAGAGAGTCCAAAGACTCCCTCTAGCCACCTTCCAAGGCACACTACCTTCATTTTCCATTTTTCCAAAACTCCACCAGTGCTTTCTCTCTCATCGTCACCATTTCCTCCAATCAATTTTGGACGCTTCACTAGTGGCGTCAGTACACCTAAGCCACACGTCTCTCGTGTCAGCTTTGGCACGTCTTCTTCCATTCTCGCGACGCAACATTCCTTTCATTTCTCGCATTTTCATCCTTCGCGTCAAACTCGAGAGCTTCGTTTTCTCTCTCGAAAGCTCGTCTTTGTCACCAACCAGTTCTTCATCACAGTAAGCCTCTTCTCTCACTGATCTTCATCCTCTTCCACCATTTGCTAGGTTTTCCACCGATTAGAAACTTCTCTTCACCATTTCCCATTGCTTTGGCCGATTGAAACCTAATTTCTTCCGATTCAAAGCCTTTTCACCGAACGTTCTGTTGGAAAACAGGTTGGGTTCTTTCTTCACCAAGAGGGGGGGGTGAATTGATTTTGTTTCAAAAAAAAGTTCTTTTCGCAATCTTGTAATCAAAGTCTAAAGCTTTTTAAACTTTCTTGAAATGCAAGCAATCAAAATATGTATGCAGCGGAAAATACGTAGTTGACTGCGTAAAGAATAAAGTTGACTATAGTGCAAAAGATAAGGGATAGAGAAATGGAAACACAGGTTTTTATACTGGTTCGGCCAACAATGCCTACATCCAGTGTCCTTCCAACCCAAGAAGCAAATGCACTATAATGGTTGCAGTTTTTACAACAAGGAATCTATAGAAGACCTCCACGTCAAAAATATAAATCTCCTCTCTAACCCAAACCAAAATATAGGCAATAAACTAGCAAGACTTGCAGCAAGAATCCTCTCTTCTGCAATATGCCAACACCACTTTGAACAATCCTCAAAGTGCGCTATCCCCTGCAATGAACAGGTAAAAAACCAGCAGTCTTCACGAATGCCAAGCCTCACAATCTATTCCAGCAGTCTTCACAGGATGCCAAGCCTCACAATCAATTCCAACAGTCTTCATACGATGCCAAGCCTTCACGATCAATGACAGAACACCTTCTTGTGCAGATATTGATCAGACAATGAATGCGCAGTATAATCTCCTCTTTGAATTTCTTTCAAGAAAGATCACCATCGTCTTCTTGGAGAATTCTTGGAGCTAAGAGAAATCTGAAACAAAAATGAAATTGTCAGTTCATCAAAAGTCTTCTAAACAAACTTGTTTTTAGTTTATTTATATATTTTTGTTAGTGAGATGATTTCTCAGTCGAATAAGCTACTAATTCAGTCGACTGGATTATGACAGTTATAATAGAACAATCAACATAACAACTTTCAGTCAACCAGAAACAAACCACATTTAATACAGTTGACCAAGTCTTCAATGCTCAACTAACTGTTAAAAATATAGCCGTTAGAGTGCAAGAGCATAAAAAAAATTCAAATCAGACAACAGATACAGTCGAATCTGTAGCACAAATAGTCGATTATGAATATGTAAAAAATTTTGAAATTCTTTTCTTCTCAAAATAACACACAGCAGTGATTCTCAAAGTTTGTACAAAGATTTTAGCATAGTCGAATCCATTAGTAATGTAGTCGACTTTACTATCACTTTGTCGCACAAGAATAAGTTCATAAAAGTGCTCGTGATTTTCAACTTTAAAACATGTGCAGTAAAAGATATAAAATGATGCATAGCACATAGCACATTAAACCATGTAAACACGTTCCAGATATATATCAATCAATCAACACAGGAACATGTATCACAATCCATTAATAATGTAGTCGACTATACTATAACTTTGTCACACAGTTATAAATTCATGAAAGTGCTTGTGGTTTTTCACTTTAAAAAATGTGCAGTAAAACATATGTAATAAAGCATTTCACATTGCACATAAGCATGTAAGAATGTTCCACAAATATATCAAACAATCAACATAGGAACATACAACACAGTACATCAAACATGTTCAGCAGATATAACAATCAATACAGCATAAGAACATGTAATGCAGAAACAACATGTGCTTGTTATTAAGCAATGTGTTGTCATCATAAAAATCTAGATTGATATAGAAATTGTGTTGTCAACAATCTCCCCCTTTTTGATGATGCACAACCATGATTAATAACCAACCATGTTTGCACACTTTAATACATTACAGAGTAGCAAAAGAAATATAACACAGTTATCACAGTTCAAGTACTCTACATGTAACACAACAATAACAACAAAAAATATCAAGCAAATTATACATGAGATAAAATAACTATTCTCCCCCTTTCGTGTAACATCATAAGATCATAAATTCTCTCCCCGTTTGTGCATTAGCAAAAAAGGTATGCTCTAGATATTTTGCTCAATAATCAAACAAACAGAGATGCATCAAAAGAATATGTGCAAATTTTCAAATGCAATGATGATCTCTATATCACATTTAATCACATGTAAATGATAACTCCCCCAGAAATGCAAGCATGTGAACAAAAATGTGTTAAGAGTGATACTCCCCCTGTCATTATGCATAGGTAATAAAATCAGATTAGATGCACAATGCAGCATATCACAGATTGAACAATCAGTTTAACACATAGTTGTATCAAAGACAAGATAGCAAACAATTTAGATATGCAATGATACAATCTTCAACAATCTCACAATATTATCTCAAATAAGATACTTCAACACTTTTTATAGTAGAGATAATAACAGATATATCAAAATAAGCAATCGGGTAAATGAATAACCAAATTCCAGAATTGGAATTTATAACCCTGTTATGAGGAGTCGATTGCACTATTTCCTCAGTTGACTACATTGCTTTCCAAAGTTGTTGAATTCATCTTGAAATTTCCAAAGCAATGTTATTCCTGCAAAACCTTTCAAAGATCCTTTCCAGATCAAGCATTTTAGTTAAGCAAGAAATATAGTCATAAACAACAGAAGTCAATATGTACAGTTTTATAACAGTTCAAGCATAATTGACTTCAAACATATTGCAGTCAAATCAATCAAGAAGTGCAAGTAATATCAAACAGATTAAAGCAACAATATTAATTCAAACTACTGATTTCATTTCTTTGAAAAGAAGATATTACAATGATAGGACTCAATCAAGGAACAACAGAAAAACAACAAAAGAATGGCATTCTAAGCCAAACACAAACGAAAAAACTCAAGAAACATCCAGGGAATTCATGACATTTCTTCCATTTCCTTAGGCTGAGTTAGAAAGATTCTATGAAATCCTCTTCAGACGAATTTTCATTCTGACTTTCTATTGCATGATTTACCATATTAGCAGAGGTACTTCCAGTACTGTACTCAACTTCTTCTCCCATGAAATTCCAACCATTGACAGTTTTCACAATTCCCAGTGATACAATTGAGTCAAGGTTAAATGTATTTGATGAGCACCATAGGCATTTTTGTTCACCTTTAACATGAACTCCTTGTAATACAAGCACTTTGCTCACAAATACCGCATTTGGAAGAAACAGTGACCTGTTTAGAGCAGTACATTTCATATGATTCTTCACAGCTTCCAGCCAGTTTGATGGAATATTATTTGTTATTGCATGAAGAAGATAAATGTCCTCCTCAGTCATCCTATTAGTTTTAATTCTTCTTGGTAATATGATGCAGGTGAGCAAAGCAACAATAATCTTTTCTTCTTTCCTTAAACCTTCATGAGCATAGAATCTTTCAGTGGAGTACTTTCCAGGAAACCTTAGCCAACTCTTGTATATCTTTCTCTTATTGAGCATGGCATTGGTTTGAGGAGTGGACAAATGTGACAGAGTACCTTCTAAAGGTAGATTTATAGCCATATTCCATATGAAGTCGTCAATGAGAATGTCAAAACATTTTACTCTTGAACAAATATTGTCATTAATCACCCTCAGATTGTGATAAAATACTTTCACCAAGTCAGGATACCAACATCCCTTCATTTGCACAAATATTGACAATCCTTCCTCTTCAAACCATTTTGGAAGCATGAATCCTTCGTTTTAAAACAGATTTAGATTTATATTCATAGGGGCAACAATAAACTTCGTGGTTGCACTACGAAATCTTTCACGAGTTGCTTCATCACTGATCCACCCTGTCGGGTCAGACACTCTTGATTTAGAAACACCTTTTCCCGTAGAACGACTTAAAGATGCCATAGAGATAGGATTCAGAAAACTTTCTTTCTCAGTCAAAGGAAGGTGAAAGAATGTTTCACAGAGAGGATAGAGTGTGATAAGTGTCAAGACACAGATTTAAACACACACACACATATATATATATATATATATATATGGAGAGACACGTCAAGAATATAGTGTTAAAACTCTTAGGTTTTAAAAAGAAAATCAAAACTCTAATCGTTCACAAACAGAGTTTTAAAGACATGTACAAAGCATAGTCGAATGAATTAATAACACAGTCGACTAAGACACGTGAAAACAGAGTTTTACACACAATCAATCAATCAATTAGACAGACAATGTATTCATGTAATCACACAACAACAACTAATCAATTCAAGCATAATGTAGTAGATTGATACAGATTTACCAATTGTAGATTCTCAAGATAATGATTTTAATCCAGATTGATCCATCCTCGAGATCACACTGCATCTGCTTTGTATCCTGCAAAACAGATCCAATTTTGGTTGCTGGTACCCATTTAACTTTGGGTCCATGATTGTCAGTCCTTGTTACTTGTTCCTTTGGTTTCCAAACATATAATTTTTGAGGAACAACAACATTTCTGTAATAGCAATTTCTAACAGTATGACCAACACAATTACAATAGAAACATGCATTCTTAGCAGGTTTACTTAAATCAATAAATTTCTTAGTATTGGTTCTGCTAGATTGAGCTATGTAACCTATTCCTTGTCTGTAAATAGCTCTGCTAGATGATTTTAATACAGCATCTAAATTGTCTCTTCCTTGAGTAAACTTAGCTAGCGTGCTAGTTAAGTAACCTATCTTTTCAATATGAGCAGGACAATTTTCGCAAATTTTATCTACTGTAACAGTTTCAATCTTAACATTCTTAGAAGATAGCAAAGCTTCATTTAACTCTTTTTCCAATTTTTCATTTTCAGCAACAAGGTTATTAATTCTATATTCATATTCTCTTCTTCAGAGTTTAGTCGATTAACCTTGTATTGCAGTCGTATTGCCTCAGCATGCAGTTCTTTGAATGTTTCAATTAGTTGCTGATACTTCTCTTCTATTGGTAGTTTCTCAAATTCGTCATCACTATCACTGTCATCTCTTGATGTTCCAGCCATGTGGCATAATTTGGATTCCTCCTCTTAATCAGCATCCTCATCACTTGAGCTTTCAGAATATGTATTCTCCCAAGCAATGTATGCTCCTTTTCTTTTCAGATTTCTGCCTTAAGGAAATCTTTTCTTTCCTTTCTGCTTCGGTTGTAATTCAGGACAATCAGGCTTGATGTGACCTTCCTTTCCACATTCATAGCACTAGACAACGTTTTTGCTGAAGTTGTTCTTTTTACCTTGACTTGAATGGTTAGATAGTTGACTATCATTTTGAATAAGTCGACTAAATTTTCTTACCATCAAGGTCATCAATTCTCTTTCGTCCATGTCTATTTCTGAGTTGTTCTTGATTGTATCTATCAGAGCAATGAACTTCTTTTCTTCAATCTCCTTTTCATCCTTCAATCTACCGAGTTCCAATTCATGTTCATGTAACTTGCCAAACAAGGTAGCCATGTTCATCGTTGTGTGATCTTTGGATTCAGAGATTGCTGTGACTTTTGGTTGCCAATTTCTGTTCAGACTTTTCAGAATCTTGATATTGATTTCTTCCTTATCAAAGACTTTCCCGAGAGCCATGAGATGATTTACAATGTGAGTGAATCGTTTCTGCACATCATAGATGTTTTCACCAGCTTTCATTCTGAACAATTCGTACTCTTGTATCAGTGAATTCTTTCTTGCTCTCTTCACTTCATTTGTGCATTCATGAGTTACCTCTAAAACATCCCACATTTCTTTTGCAGATTTGCATTGAGATATCTTGAAAAATTCATCAACAGTTAGTGTAGAGGCAATAATATTTCTAGCTTTAATATCATACTAAGCTTTTCTATTTTCATCAACAGTTCACTCAGTAAAAGGTTTCAAAATAGTTTCTTGATCAACAGTTTTTGTAGGCACAAAAGGTTCATTCAAAGTAGCATCCAAGATTCCTTTGTCTTGCGATTCAAGAAAGATTTGCATTCTAATTTTCCAAAAAGGATAATTTTCACCAGCAAATAGAGGTGGTCTGTTTGTTGAAGCACCTTCACCAAAAGTTTGAAAACTGGAAGCCATCCCCAGGTGTATAGTCAAATCAGAGAAAAACAGAGTCAACTAGTTTTTCAAATATCTTATGAAAACCAGCTCTGGTGCCAATTGTTGGAAAACAGGTTGGCTTCTTTCTTCACCAAGAGGGGGTGAATTGATGTTGTTTCAAAAACAAGTTCTTTTCGCAATCTTGTAATCAATGTATAAAGCGTTTTAAACTTTCTTGAAATGCAAGCAATCAGAATATGTATGTAGCGGAAAATACGTAGTTGACTGCGTAAAGAATAAAGTCGACTGTAATGTAAAAGATAAGGGATAGAGAAATGCAAACACATGTTTTTATACTGGTTCAGCCAACAATGCCTACATCCAGTGTCCTTCCAACCCAGGAAGCAAATGCACTATAATGGTTGCAGTTTTTACAACAAGGAATCTATAGAAGAACTCCACGTCAAAAATATAAATCTCCTTTCTAACCCAAAACCAAAATATAGGCAATAAACCAGCATGACTTGTAGTAAGAATCCCCTCTGCAATCTGCCAACACCACTTTGAACAATCCTAAAAGTGCGTTATCCCCTGCAATCAACAGGTCAAAAACCTGTAGTCTGCACGGATGCCAAGCCGCACAATCAATTCCAGCAGTCTTCACAGGATGCGAAGCCTCACAATCAATTCCAGCAGTCTTCATAGGATGCCAAGCCTTCACGATCAATGACAGAACACCTTCTTATGCAGATATTGATCAGACAATGAATGCGCAGTATAATATCCTCTTTGAATTTCTTTCAAGAAAGATCACCACCGTCTTCTTGGAGAATTCTTGGAGCTAAGAGAAATCTAAAACAGAAATGAAATTGTCAGTTCATCAAAAGTCTTCTAAGCAGACTTGTGTTTAGTCTATTTATAGATTTCTGTTAGTCAGATGATTTCTCAGTCGAATACGCTACTAATTCAGTCGATTAGATTATGACAGTTATAACAGAACAGTCAACATAACAACTTTTAGTCAACCAGAAACAAACCACATTTAATACAGTTGACCAAGTCATCAATGCTCAATTAACTTTTAAAAATATAGCCGTTAGAGTGCAAGAGCATAACAAATTTTCAAATCAGACAACAGATACAGTCGAATGTGTAGCACACATAATCGACTCTCAATATGTAAAACATTTTGAAATTCTTTTCTTCTCAAAATAACACATAGCACTGATTCTCAAAGTCTGTACAAAGATTTTAGCATAGTCGAATCAATTAGTAATGTAGTCGACTTTACTATCACTTTGTAAGTTCATAAAAGTGCTCGTGATTTTCAGCTTTAAAATATGTGCAGTAAAACATATAAAATGATGCATAACACATAGCACATGAAAGCATGTAAACACAGGAACATGTATCACAATACATAATCATGTTCAACAGATATTACAATTAATCAGCATAAGAACATGTAATACAGCAACAACATGTGCTTGTTATTAAGCAATATGTTGTCATCATCAAAAACTAGATTGATATATAAATTGTGTTGTCAACAATCTAACGCGTTCTTCATTATCCACCGTTCAACCACTGTTTTGAACCGATTAATTGCTTTGTTTGAGTCGCCTCACCATTTTTCGGGTTTCTTCTTCATTCTAGGGTTTTCTACCGTTTAATTTGGGGATTAGGGTTTCTGTGAGGTCAACCTATATTTCATAGTTTTCTTTCCAGTCAGTTCTCGAACTAGAGCTACCTATCATTCCGTTGCGTCTTGTGTTTGTCGGAGAAGCTTCGAGGAGTTTGCATCTCGCCTATCGGCCAAATTCCTTGGAGCGTTCTTTCATCAAGTGGTATCAGAGCTCCGGTTGCATCCACGTGTCAAAGATAAGTATCTCGCTTCTCTCGATTTTGTTATCATTTGATTCGCGTCTCTGTTTCATTTTTTTGTTTTGATTGTTTTGCGTATCTATTTTAAGTTCATCTTGTTTTGTCTCGGTTTGATTTTGATTCTGAGTTTTCTTTATTGCTCCGCGTTGGACATTAAATTTTCCTTTAATGTCTTCATCTGTTTGTGTTGTAATCTTTGTTGAATTCTATTTGGTGATTATGTGCATCTGTTGGAGTTGTTCAAATCGGTTTCTAATTTTTTGATTCTGTTGAGTCAATTCTTCTGTCCAGCTTTTCGTTGGTTTGTTTACATTCTCATTTTCAATTGGACCATTTCATATTTGAGTCATTTTCATTTGGATTTTTCTGTTCTGTTAATGTTCAAGTCATGTGCACTCTGCATTGTTTTAAATTGTCACTAAATTCTGAGTAATCAGCTGTGTTTGTTTTGTTTGTGCATCAAAGTGAATATGGAATTGTAAGAACACTTTGTCCATCATCAAAAGAGCTGTGAAATTCAATGGAATGAGCTTGATGGCAAGTGTGCAATCAGATCTCGTGCTTTAAATTCAATTGCATTAAAACTGTTGCATCAAACTAGTGCTGTTTCATTGGCTGAAATTTCTATTTGAGCAAATCTGTGAAGAGTTTTCTGCTGGCCAAAATCAGTTGCATACCATATGAGCAATGAAATGCTTAAGGCATAGCTTGGATGCATTGAGAAAACTGCAGCAGAATTCCTAAAAGCAGTTGGCCGATCTGCACTTGATTTGTTGGGGTCATTTTTTGTGTTTTAAATCTGGTATAACACTTAAATCTTTTGCTAACCATCCAGTACAAGTTCTGCCACTTTGTGCAAATTTTAACTGTTGATTCTGATTCCTATTGAGTGCCTAAAATTTATTTGCACCTTTACATTTCAAAACTGGTAGTGGATTTGACTGATTTGGTGTGAAACGTGGAACTATACCAGTCAATTTTTGAACTACTGATGTTTAACCTCAATTGGCAGCACCTACAAGTTTATATCAGTTATTGAAACTTGCTCGTTTTGTAAAATTGAGTGTTTAAAGTAATCTGGTGCAAATTCGTTTCTGAGCCATCAATTTCAGGCACTTAATTGTTTCTGATACAAGTTGTTTTCAATTTTAAATGCATATGTGTTTGCTGTTCTGTGCATCATTAGCTGAATAAGGATTGGCAGCAAACGCTTGGTTTACATTGCAATATAAATACTCTTAAAAAGTATAAAAAAAGAAAGAAAGAAATAAGCAGTAACAAAAAGCAGATCCAAAACTGTGCCATTTCTAGTTCAATTTGATGCATCAGTTCAGAAAAATACATCTAGGAATTTTCACAAACAGTTTTGCCTAATTGTCATTTGAGCTTGAATTTGATTTTATACAACTTGTAACTGGTTTCTTGTTTTCTAAATCTATTCTAGAGCTATTGGTAGGATCAATTTGTGTTCCCACTGTTCTTGATAACTTTGTTCATTGCTTGTCTTGATTGCTGCCTTAGTTTTGTCTACTTCACGTGTGCATTCTGTTCTGCTGTTCCTAATTTGACTCTTTTCATTGCTTTCCTCATCTAATCTAGAGTCTGTCTAGAGTTCTTGAGTCTGTCTGCTGTGCTGTCAGTTTCCATTGCTTGTGGCTGTCTTGTTTGTCTGTCCATTACTGTGATCTTTGCCTAGCCAATTCTTTATTGTGTGAGAAGTTGTTCACTCTTGGTTTTGGAATTTGGAAATAGGTTTGTGTGCTTGGTAGCATTTTAGGTGGTGGTGGTCTAAAAGACTCTCCAACCTTGTACTGCCAAGGGAGAATCTCCCTTCCAAACCTTCCATCTGTGTGATTTAAATTTTTAAAGAGAAGCCTTGACTGTTGTGAGCTTTGTAAGGCTGGATTAGCCTAATTTCCTTGGCCAATTTGTGAGAGAGTTAGTTTTCTTTTAACTGTGTTGCTCACTGTTTTGGATTGTTCATGGTGTAGGAAAAGGAAATTGAATGATCAAACTGGAGCAGCTGTGTTTGAATTCAATTTAATCTGCTATTGCATTAACTTTGAACTTTAAATTGTTTGATAAATAACTGTTATCATAACTATTTTGAATGTGATATCTGATTTTATGGTCTGATTGAATTGTTGAAATATGCATTGAATCCTTATTTGCCTCACTTTACTCTTTGTCCATTGACTTCATTAGCATGGTCCACTAATTTCTAAAGTAATTTAGGACATTGTTCTTGACAAGTTTGGTCCATTGTTTCTGCCCAGTTTCATTCACTGATTTACTGAAAAGGCTGCTCTTGTCATAATCAGTCGTGTTTCATTTGTTGTGGAATCTAAATTCTGTTATGTGCTTACGGTCATAACTCCTCTTGAATTGAATGAATGCTTATTACTGAATGTCACCTAGCTGTTTCATTTCCATTTAGATATATAATATATCTGCTGTGTGTGACATATTTGTGCATAAGCTGATCTGTTTGGAGTAATTAAGGTCCAGCCTCAACTTGTTTCAATTGCTAAAGCATCATTTAGTTTTAAGAATTGATTAAAGCACCTACTGTCCAATTCTGATTTGATG
Organism: Vigna reflexopilosa; assembly: GCA_027742785.1. Lineage (NCBI taxonomy): Eukaryota > Viridiplantae > Streptophyta > Magnoliopsida > Fabales > Fabaceae > Vigna > Vigna reflexopilosa. The sequence continues at coordinate 13,950,264 of CM050921.1, forward strand.
GTTGAATTAATTAGGTGATTAGTTTTTGCATTGAATCACATCCAATCTGAATGTAGTTCACTTTCCATTTGCACTTACTGGATTTTGTTGAGATTTTGTGTGTAAGCTTGATATAGTTTTTGTTTAAGAGCTAGAAAACTGCCAGCATCATCAAGTGAACACGTGCAGGCCAGAGAATAATAGGGGAGTTTTTTGCTTAAATTGTCTTCTTTGTTATGGATTGAAATTGCGTGAATTGGGTAGACTACTGATTTCTGGTTTGAAATTCTATGCAGATCTGAACTGATTGGACTTAAACAGCTAGAAGCAGCCATATAAGTTGAAAGCCTTGGAAGTACTGCTGAGATAATTTGTAGAATTGTGAGCTGAACACTTTGTAAACCACAGCTGGAGATAGCATTTGCATAAAGGGAGTTGTTTAATTGCTTCTGTTTGTTCTAGTTGATTGCTTAAATTGATTGTGTTATGAATTGCACTTTGTTAGCTTGCCTGATCTGCTGAATTGCGTGTGTAGTTTGTCTTTGGAGAACAAAAACAACCTTTTAACTACATCAATTGCACACAACTAAACAGGGAAGTTTCTTTTATAATTCATATGGTTTTTTTTCTCCTGCAATGTGTTTGACTGAATAATGATTTCATGTTATCCAATGTGTGTAGGAGTAAACCACCAGCTTCATGATTAGGCAGAGCAAGTTGAAAGCAACATTGATCATGAGAAAATTCTGCAACAGTGCACCTTACAAAGAATGTCCTAGAACAAAAGCAGCAACATAGTTTTCTTGTTTCTTTTAATTTGTTTTGTGTAATTTGGTTTGTAATAGGCTTGTGTTACCCTTGTATCTTTCTGTTTGGTTTTTCTGTTAATTTGTAAAAGGCCATTTACAAAGTCCAAGTAGATTGGAAGAGTCCATGGTGCTTTTTTCAACTCTTGGCAACTTTACTTGCTTTTAATTTTAGCATAGCTAGACAGGTGAATGTGTCTTGATTAGCCAAAGCTACAAGCTTCACCTTAGGAGTAGAATTTTATCTTATTTGTTTGCATGTGATTTTGTTTCACGTTTAGGTGTGATGTTGTCACATTAGAGTCCGTACGTAGGGGTCATTAGAGTCCGCTGTAATTGTCTTTGGTTGTGCTTGTTTCTTTGGGTCTTGCACTTTGATTTTAAAGGTGATTTTATTTTAAAGGGGAATTAGTTAGTAGCTTAAGACATTTCTAGTTAAGGTAAGACTTTGTATTTAAGCAACCCTAGTAGTTCATCTCTCTTACCTGAGACTTGTCTAAAGTGGAAGTTTTTAATCCTTTAGATTAAGAAAACTTCTAGAAACAAAGATGTCTTCTTATTCATATAGGTCTTCTAGTTCATATAGGTCCTCTAGGTTAGATAAAGTTGATGAAATGTTCAATCAAGCTAGGAATCTTCCATTATTTGGTAAAGACATAGGTGCATTAACATACCTAGTTTGGGAACAAGAGATAGATAAAATAAATCCTTGGTTTCATAGAGAGAGTGAATCTTAGCATTTATCTCTCTAAGTTAGAAGAGCATGCAAGTGAGTAGTGGGATGAAAGGCAATATTATGTTAGGAAAGGTAAAAAGTCTTCCATTCATGATTGATATATTTTAAAAGCTTGCATGAGAAGAAAATTTGTACCCTCAAGCATTAAAAGAAACCTAGAATTAATTAGAGATTGCATTGAAGATGGAAAAATGTTTCTTGAGAGTTTAAGTGATCATGGGTTTCTTCGTAGAGAATTAGAATTTGGGGCAAGACTTAAAAAGATCAAGGATAAGAAAAGAAAAAGAAAGATTGAGAGAAAAGAAGAGGAAGAAAGGAAAGAAGAAGACAAGAGAGAAAGAGAAGAAAAAGAGAGAATACAAGAATAAAGGAGAAGAGAAGAAGAGAGGAGAGAAGAAAAGAATGAGAGAGAAGAAGAGAAAAGAAAAGAAGAAGAGAGAAGAGAAAAAGTGAGAAGAGAAGAAGAGAAAAGAGAAAGGCAAGAAAGAGAGAAGAAAGAAAAGGAGAAATTGTTAATGATGATAAGTCTTATTCTTTCAAAGACCATGGAACCTAAAAGGGAAGGTTTCCAATTCTTTATTTCTTTTCTAATCATTCTTAACTCTTCCATTAAATTTCTCTTTCAAACCAATTGCCATCCCATATTATATGCAAACTTTTTCAAAATATGGCAATTCAAATCTTGAGTTATTGTTATCTTTAACAAAACAAGTAACTCAAGATAATATTGAATTTGGACTTCTAAAATTTTCAAAGATGACAAATAAAAATACTAGGAGTCCTTATTCTCTTGTGTTTGTAGAAAATTTCTTCTTTGGATTGATATTAATTGAAGATATATTTGATGCATATTGCAGATTCGTCTTTGATCCAGGAGGAAGAAAAATGGATATAAAAGAATAAGGCCAATTCAAGATGGCCATGCTCCCAAGATTGTGTGGAGCTTCTTCATAAGGTGATTGCCAGATTTGAGGTCAAATCTTTTCTTAAGAGGAAGGGTATGATGGAATCCTGCCTAACGTAGTCCTCTTTTTCATATTTGTTTACATTTTATTGTACGCGTAGCTTAGCTTTCAAGGACCATGGGTTACTATAAATACCCAGCTCCTCACTTGTATTTGGCACTTTTGAGATGAATGAGAATTGAGATTTCTGAAACAGAAACCATTCTCTCTTGAAAGTTACAAGGCTAGAGAGTCCAAAGACTCCCTCTAGCCACCTTCCAAGGCACACTATCTTCATTTTCCATTTTTTCAAAACTCCACCGGTGCTTTCTCTCTCATCGTCACCATTTCCTCCAATCAGTTTTAGACGCTTCACCAGTGGCGTCAGTACACCTAAGCCACGCGTCTCTCGTGTCAGCTTCGCCACATCTTCTTCCATTCTCGCGACGCATCATTCCTTTCATTTCTCGCATTTTCATCCTTCGCGTCAAACTCGAGAGCTTCGTTTTCTCTCTCGAAAACTCATCTTCGTCACCAACTAGTTCTCCATCAAAGTAAGCCTCTTCTCTCATTGATCTTCATCCTCTTCACCATTTCTCATCATTTTGGCCGATTGAAACCTAATTTCTTCCGATTCAAAGCCTTTTCAATGAACGTTCTTCATTATCCACCGTTCAACCACTGTTTTGAACCAATTAATCGGTTTGTTTGAGTCGCCTTACCATTTTTAGGGTTTCTTCTTCGTTCTAGGATTTTCTACTGTTTAATTTAGGGATTTAGGGTTTCTGTGAGGTCAACCTATATTTCATAGTTTTCTTTCGAGTCAGCTCTCGAACTAGAGCTACCTATCATTCCGCTGCGTCTTCTGTTTGTCGGAGAAGCTTTGAGGAGTCCGCATCTCGCCTATCGGCCAAATCCCTTGGAGCGTTCTTCCATGATACTCTGTTTCAGATGACTCCATAAAATCCTCTTCACTGGACTCATCATCGTCACCGATTGATTCCTTTGTTGATGTGGAGCTTTCCACATAATTTTTGATGATTTCATCCATTTTCTCGTTCATTAGCAAAAAAGATTTCTTCATCTTGCTAGCTCTTTTGGACACTTTCTCAAACTTATTTACCACAAACTTTTCAAATTCAGACTTAGGAGATAGTAAGATTTATTCACTGTTAGAGTCAGGTCCTTCATTTTGGTCTTTGGTCTTTGGTTGGACTTTGTACATCATTGAATATCCATCCTATAGCAGTTTTCTTCAAACCAATGCATGTTAAAATTGCCTTTCCAATTTGATTGATTCTGTTGCATGTGGTAAGATTGATTCACCGGTAAGATTAATTGCACTGGTAAGATTAATTTCACTAAGGGACAAAACTTTACTTATGAACACACCATATGGTAGATTACACTAGTCGTTAATACCAACATCAATGATATGTCTCTTAAATACAACTACCCAATTTGTTTGAAACTGAACATTATTTTATTTAGTAGATATAGATCTTCAAATGTCAGCTTGTCATAGTGAAACCTTCCAGGTAATAAAACCCAATCAATGATGTATGCGATGATTTTCTCTTCTTTATCCAACCACCTATGCAGAAATCCTTTTTCCTTCTTCTACCTTCCCGGATACCTCATACAGTCTTTGAACATTTGTGTCTTTTTAGTCCACCTGTTTTGCAGGAAATCGGGTAGGTGTGACGCGCGTTCTTCATCCTTGAGACCAATGACCTGTAGCCAAGTATCATTGTTGATAACAATGTCTACTCCTTTTACGCGTTCTGGAAATATAAATCCTTCATTCCTGAACAGAGATAACTCAATTGACTTGTGCAGAGCAACATCTTTTACATTTTTCAAAACCATGAATCTTTCTCTAGCAGAGCTGTCAATGATCCACCCTAAAGGACCTGCATTTCTTTCGGATGGAGGAACACTCTTGGTAAGTTTAGATGAGGAAGATGATGCCATTAAACACAGGATTCACATGAATACCTTTTACAATTTTTAGGGTTTTACATAAAACAACGGTGAGACCCCAAAGATACACAATCAAATTTGAACAAACCGTATATAGAAGCACGAATAAAGCACATTCAAATAGGCCCATTTAGATTTTTCAAAACACAGAAAGCCCATATCAGAGATTTTTAATCAGTTTTATTATGTCCAAAGTCGACTTATGTATGACAGAGCATTTTTAGAAGCAAAAAAAATATACTCCAAACATATTCGACTTCATACATAACACAATCGGTTAAAACTCGGGCAAAATGATTTTCACAGAAAACAATCTCAAACAATCATTCAACAATCATGCATTCAACAATCAATCATTCAAACAATTATTATGCATGATGCAATGAAATAACAACAGTTACCACTTGCAAAAACTCAAGAATTTTTTTTTATTTCATCATGATAATTCGTCCCTGAGTTGAATACTGCTTAATTAAGATCAATTATTATGCATGACCAATATTGTTATAGTAGAAGCATGCATAAGTAACAGGTTTACTAAGAACAAAAAATTTCTTTGGTTTATTGATAACGGTTGAAAAATCGTTATTTTCACACTTAATTTTGATATTAAATCACACCCTTTATGGCTTAGAATTAGCTTGAAATCATGCATTTTTCTTAAGTTAGAGAACAAGAGAGTCAAAGTTGGTTTTCTTGGTTTTATGCTTGGTTTCCCTTGATTTTGTAGGTTTTTGGAATGAATTGAAAGAAAGGTTGAAGTATCAAATGGTTGTAGTGCAGAAAAGTCAACCAGAATGCAGAAAAGTCAATCAGTTAACCAGAAAAGTCAACTAGTCAACCAGAAAAGTCAACCAGTTGACTAAAATGCTTAAAAATTGACCGGAGTGCAGAAAGACCAGCGCTGACCGCTAGTCCTGGGACCAGTTTTCACTTTTTTTTCGCCTGGGTGACACCGCTGAGCGTCCCATGTGAGTGCCGCAAACCACTGAGCAGTGAAACCAGCGCTGAGCACTGTACTTATGGGCCTGAGCCAAAATTCTGTTATTTTTTCTGCATTATAAATAGACCCAGTGCGACCCTTAGGGTTATCTTTTGGCGGACAGAGACATCAGAACACCTTCTACACTCCTTGGAAGCGGCTTTTGGATGCGGAAGCTCCAATTTACCAAATCTAGGGTTTATTATTTCATTCTTTCCATTAATTCCATCTAGTTTCACCATGTCTATGGTGAACTAAACCCATTGTTGTTGGGGAACGATGTAATCCTTTTGAAACTCTCTTATATCAAAATTCTTATTTTATTCATAGAGCTTGCATCGTTTAACTCATTCGGTGTCAGGATCTTTGATTTTGTCGATACAGGGGCATACGTGGAAATCTAGAACTGATAAGAATTCTCTTGATTAATGCATTAGTAATTACTAGGGAGACTAGGGATAATAAACTAGTAATTATGGTTGTAGGCTCTTTTCACCGAGGTATCGGGTTTAGAGTAATTTAGAAAGTTGCATGAACATTGATAATAAAGCGAATTTAATAAGAAAAGTAGATATAGGAGGGTGGATAAGGATGAAACTGTAACCCCAACAACTCCATTCATTCATATCTTTATTTGCCAATTGATCAAGTTTGCATTTGCATGTTTAAATTTGGTTTTGCATCAACACTACAAGATTATTCTTATTTCAAGTCTTATGCGATCAAATCACATGAACGTCTAGGTGTTAAACTCCTAGCAAGTGTACCAGATCGTTATCAAGTAATATAAAATGGGTAATTCCAAGTATCATTTCCCGAAGGAATCTTATGCCTTAACTTTCATGTAAACAAATCGCATAAGACTTGAGAAAAGAATTAAATTTAAGTTTTTGAATGCAAACGAAAATAAACATGCAAGATGCAGTGATTCAATTGGCTAGAAGAAACTATGAATGAATGGAGTTGTTGGGGTTTACAATTTCATCTTATCCACCCTCTTATATCTACTCTTCTTATTTAATTCGCTTATTTATCATATTGTCATGCAAACTTTCTCTGTCTACCTTAAGCCCAATGTCTTGGCAAAAAGAGCCTATTACTAATTACTGGCTTGCTATCTCTAGCCTCCCTTAGTAACTAATAATGTATGTTAAACAAAAGCAAAATACAATTGATCGTCCTACCCCTATCTCTAGGCGGTATTAGCTTAATCAAGGAATTCCCCCCAGTTCATGAAATTACTATACGTCTCCGTATCAATAAAGACAAATAACATTTACCGAATGAGTTAAACGATTAAAGCATTAAGCAAAGGTAAGGAACCCAACAATTGATAAATCAAGCATATGCAAGCATATAAAATAAATAAGAATATGGATATATGAGAGTTTCAAAAGATTACATTGTTTCCCAACAACAAAGGGTTTAGTTCACCATAATCATGGTGAAACTAGAGGAAATATAATGGAAGAATGGAAAAGCAAACCCTAAATTTGGTAGATTGGAGCCTAAGCATCCAAGGAACCTCCTTCAAGGTCTGTAGAGCTACTGTGGACGTTTCTCTCTGCCAAAAGAATACAATTTGAATCGCACTAGGGCTTTTTATAGACCAAAAAGAATACAATTCGAATCGCATTTGAATCGCACTAGGGCTATTCAATGCTTAATTAAACCGCTCAACAGTTTCTCTCTTTGCCGCATCACCGCTCAGCAGTCAGTTTTACCGCTGAGCGGTTTGCCTCTAATCGCTCTGGACGCTCAGCGGTCCATTATATCGCTCATCGGTCCTTTTGACTCTTCTTTTCATCCTTTTTCTTCATCTTTCAAGGGTCTAAGTCCATCTTGATTTACTTCCATCTTCAATTCACCTCAAAACCCTGCAAAACAATGTAAAAACAAGCATAATATCTCTAAAACCAACTTTTGACTCTCACATGACTCAACTAACTGTTTTACTTGATTTTAAGCTCATTCTAAGCCATAAAATGGTGTGTTTTGATATCAAATGTAAGTATGAAAATAACGGTTTTTAGACCGTTATCACCAGGCCACTGAGTCCTTTGGGAAACGATATCTGGACTTACTGTCTATTATTACTTGATACGAACTAGTACACTTGCCAGGGGCTTAACAAGTTTTTGGCGTCGTTGCCGGGGACTCGTTTGGTTTAACTATACTAGTAGTGTGAATTTGATTAAATTTGACTTGAGTTTATGTTTTTTATTTTTGTTCTAATCAATGTTTTCTAGGGTTTTGGGCCTAATGTTTGAAGGATGCAGTTTGAAAAGGAATTTGACTATATGGGCACTCAATTCTACCAAGATGATTTCAACCACCGGTGGAAACCTCACTCACACATGGATCAAAGCCAATTTGGGCAAGCTGTTGAGCAACAAATTACTCCACTTAAGGAGAACACATATTCATCCATCATATTCTGTTTCAAATGACTTCATAAAATCCTCTTCACTGGACTCATCATCCTCACCGGTTGATTCCAATGTTGATGTGGAGCTTTCCACATAATTTTTAATGATTTCATCCATTTTCACGTTCATTAGTAAAAGAGTTTTCTTCATCTTGCTAGCTCTTTTGGAGACTTTCTCAAACTTATTTACCACAAACATTTCAAATTTAGACTTAGGAGATAGTAAGATTTGTTCACTGTCAGAGTTAGGTCCATCATTTTGGTCTTTGGTTGGACTCTGTACATCACTGAATATCCATCCTAGAGCAGTTTTCTATAAACCAATGCATGTTAAAATTGTTAGGAAACAGGTTGGCTTCGTTTTACACCAAGAGGGGGGGGTGAATTTGTGTTAGTTCAAAAACAAAATCTTTTCGCAATCTTTATGGCTAAGTGCAAAGCTTTTTGATCTTTCTTGAAATACAAGTAAATGAAAATTCAATGCAGTGGAAAAACGAAGTTGACTGCAGAACAGATAAAGTCAACTGGAAATAAAGAGTGCAGGGATAGAGAAAATAAAACACTGGTTTTTATACTGGTTCGGCCAACAATGCCTACATCCAGTGTCGTTCCAACCCAAGAAGCAAATGGACTATAATGGTTGCGGTTTTTACAACAAGGAATTTATAGAAGCATCACGCAAAAATATAAATCTCCTCTCTAACCCAAAACAAAATATAGCTGCACACAAAAACTAGAATTGTATCAAGAATCCCCTCTTTTGCAATCTGAACCCACGTCGAACAATCCTCAACGTGTAACAAGCACTCTTCACAGGATGCCAAGCCTTCAAGATCAAACAAGAAGCACCTTCTTTGTGCAAATTATGATCAAGCAGTCAGCACAATTGACTCCTCCCTTTGAATCTCTCTCAAGCAAGATCACCACCTTCTTCTTGGAGAATTCTTGAAGCTTCTAAAATAGAGAATTCAATCTGAAATAGGAAAATGAAAATGTCAGATCATCAAAAGTCGTAGAACAATTCGTGTTCTGTCTATTTATAGTTTTCTGTTATATCAGATTGCTTCTCAGTCGAATAGCCTACTAATACAGTCGACTGTATTAAAACAGTTATAACAGACAGTCAACACAAAGACTCCTCAGTCAACAAAATCAACACACATTTATTACAGTTGACCAAGTCATACAAGCTCAACTAAATTTTGAAAAATATAGCTGTTGGAGCGTGTAGGCTTAACAGAATTCCAAACAGATCAGTAACACAGTCGAATATGTGATCTACATTGTCGACTGCCACATGAAAAACACTTTGAAACTCTTTTCAACTCAAAATCTCACATAGCACAGTTTCACAAATCCTGTACAAAGATTTTAGCATAGTCGAATCCATTATGAGTGTATTCAACTGGGACTAGAACTTTGTCACAACAAATATAAGTTCATAAAGGTGCTTGTGATCTTTTTCTTTCAGAAATGTGCAGTAATAAAAAAAATTATCTCACATTTCAAAACAAGCATGTTCCACAAAAATATCACATAATCAATCATGGGAACATACATGCAGTTCAACACAAACATGTTTAGCAGATATGTCAAATAGTTCAAAACAAGAACATGTAATACTGGAACTTATGTACTGTTATTAAGCACTGTGTTGTCATCATCAAAAAACCAGTTTGATATAAAGTTTGTGTTGTCAACAATCTCGACAATCTCCCCCTTTTTTGATGATGCACAACCATGATTAATAACTCAATCATGTTTATACAGTTCCACATATGACAAAGTAAAAGCAAATATCAGAAACAATTAAAACAGTTTAGTTACTCTACATATACAACAAAAATATCAAGCAGATAAAGTATGAGACAACAATTCTCCCCATATAGACTTGTACACATACAAAATATCTCTCCCCCTTTGTGCATTAACAAAAAAGGAATGTTTCAGATATTTATGCAGTTTTGAAAAACAGAGAAGCATCATAAAGATATGCAGTTTGTAAAGTTCAATGATGCTCTCAAAATCACAAGTTCATCACAAAATAATATAAACTCCCCCTGAAATGTAGGTGTGTGATGAAACAATGTGTAAAACAGTGATACTCCCCCTGTTATTATGCATGAGTTTTAAAATCAATTTAAGTGCACAATGCAGAATATCACAGATTTATCAACAATTTAAGCACAAATTTGTATCATAGACAAAATATCAAATCACATATGTATAAATGATACAAATATCTACAATCTCACAATATTATCTCAATTCAGATATTGAAACATGTAAAGAGCAGAGATAATAGCAGATCATAAATGATTTAAGCAGACAGTAAGGATAAAATCAAATTCTAGTATTGGAATTGTTAACCCATTTTGACGCAGTCGAATGCATTGCTTTTGCAAATGTTGAGTTCCAATTGTAGATGTCCAAAGCAATGTCCTTCCTACAAAACCTTTCAACAACCTTTTCTAGATCAAGCGTAATGGTTAAGCAAGAATTAAATCATATCATAACAGAAGTCAATATGTAAAGATGCATGACAGATTAAGCATACTTGACTTTAAACAGAGCATAGTCGAATCAATCATCCAGTATATCAGATATCATTCAAGCAATTCAAGTAATTGGATTGATTCAAAAGACTAATTTCATTTCCTTGAATAAAAGATATTACATTGATGGGATAGAAACAAGGAAATCAAAACAACAGAACAGTAAAACAAAGAAAACATAAGTTATGGCATTCTAAGCCATGTACAAAGTGAAAACATTGACAGTAGACAAATGGCTAATAGAAGACTACAAGAGACGATGTCACGACATAGGAGTATCGACAAAGACTCAAGAAAGAGCAATCAGAAAATTTCAACAGAATCTTCTTCATCAGAGTCTTTAGTCACCAGTTGTAGATTTTCACTCAGCATGCTTTCAAGTTTATCAAATTTTTCGTGAAGAATTCTTATTTGATTTACAACATATTTGTCAAAGTTTGTTTCAGGAAAGAAGTTTGTTCCACCAACAGTCACTATCTCTTTCTTCTCTGTAAGATCATCCATAGAATGTTCACCCATGAATTTCCATCCTTTTACTCTTTTCACCAGTCCAAGTGACATAAGTGAATCTTTGTCAAAAGTGTTTGAGGAACCCCAGATGCACTTATGCTCATTGCTAACATCAACACCAAGGAGTACTAACATTTTTCTTATCAGGCATGCGTAGGGTAGGTATAGTGATCTTCTCAATGCAGAGTATTCCATATGATCTTTAATCACTTGTAACCAGTTTGTGGAGATGCTATTCTTGATAGCATGAAGCAGAAAAATATCCTCTGTGGTCATTCGATCTTTCTTGATTCTACTAGGCAGAATGATTTTTGCCAGGATATGTGCAAGAATCTTCTTTTCCTTCAATAACCCTACATGTGCAAATATTATTTCAACAGTATACACACCCGGAAATCTTAGCCATTCTTGATAAGCCTTTTTCTTGCACAACAAGGCATTTACTTTAGATGTGGAAAGATGTGAATAAGCACCCTTAGATGGTAAATTTGTCACAATGTTCCATAGAACATTGTCAAGATGAATATCCACTCCTTTTACCTTTGAAAAGATGTCGCCATTTTCTACCCATAGGTTGTGGTAGAATACCTTGACTAAATCAGGGTACCGTGTTCCTCTCAACTGTAAAATCAGACAATCCTTGTGCTTCTAGCCAAAATGGAAATGTAAATCCTTCACCTTTGAACATATCAAGAATGATGTTCATAGGAGTAGTCACAGCCTTCACCGACCCATTTATGAACCTTTGTCATTCCTCTTCATTTCTGAACCAGTTCAATGTATTTGATTCACTGATGTTGATCTTTGACATGCAATCATCATTCTCTGAAATGCTTGAAGACCCCATGACGAGATGATTCTTGAAGCTTTCTTGCAGAATTTTGAGATGTGTAGGAATATGACAAGACAAAAGTGGCTCATGATTGAAAGTAAGGCTCTTATAAGGAGGGAAACATGCGCGCCTAATTATACGTGTGAAGAGAACATTTGAATTTTAAGTTCAGGAATTTGTCAAACAGAGACTATAGTCAAATGCATTAGTAGTGAGAGTCGACTGTGACTCAAGAACCAAATTTTTCAATGCCAATTCAAGCAATCATACCATTAATCATAAAACACAAACAATCATACAACAACAATCATTTAGTATATGCATGATGCAGCAGATAGATACAAATTTACTAGTTGTACACACTCAAGGTTGTTGATTTGTTCCATAATTGATTCATCCTTGAGAACAGTTCTGAATCAGTTGTATATCCTGCAAAACAATTAAGTTTTGGTTGCTGGTACCCATTTGACTTTGGGTCCTTGATTGTTAATCCTTGTTACATGTTCCTTTGGTATCCATATACATAATCCTTGAGGAACAACAACATTTCTATAATAACAATTTCTAATAGTATGACCAACACATTTGCAGTAAAAAGATGCATTCCTAGCAGGTTTTCTTGATTCAGTAAATTTACTAGTATTGGTTCTGTTAGAGTGAGCTTTGTATCCAATTCCTTTCCTATTTGTAATTCTGCTAGATGAATTTAATACAGCATCTAAGTTGTCTCTACCTTGAGTAAACTTAGCTAGCGTGTTAGTCAAGTAATTTATCTTTTCAATGTGAGTAGGAAAATTTTCACATTCTTTTTCTACTGTAACAGTTTTAATTTCAAAATTCTTAGCAGATAACAAAGCTTCATTCAGTTCTTTCTCTAATTTTTCATTTTCTGCAACAAGGTCCTTAATTCTATTTTCAAAGTCTCTTCTTTCAGAGTTCAGTCGATTAACCTTGTATTGCAGTCGCATGGCTTCAGCATGTAACTCTTTAAATGCATCTTGCAACAGATCATATTTGACTTCCATTGGTTCATTTGATATGTCTGCATCACTGTCATAGTCGTCCCATGTTACACCTGTCATATAGCACAAATTTGATTCCTCTTCTTGATCAGAATCTTCATCACTTGATTTTTCAGAATCTGAGTTCTCCCAAGCAATGTAGGCTCCTTTTCTTCTCATGTTTTTGCCTTGAGGGAATCTTTTCTTTCCTTTCTAATTTGGCTATAATTCAGGACAGTCAGGCTTGATGTGACCTTCTTTTCCACATTCATAGCATTGGACAACATTTGTACTGAAGCTCTTTTTTTGCTTTGACCTGCATGGTTAGACAGTTGACTATCATTTTGCATAAGTCAACTAAACTTTCTTACCATCAAGGTCATCAGCTCTTTGTCGTCGATCTGTGTTTTTGTGATGTTCTTGCTTGCAGCCTTCAGAGAAATGGAATTCTTTTCTCCAATCTCCTCTTCATCCTTTAGTCTACCAAGTTCTAACTCATGTTTCCGTAACTTGCCAAACAAGGTAGCCATATTCATAGTTGGAAGATCTTTGGATTCAGAGATTGCAGTGACTTTTGGTTGCCAATTCCTGTTCAGGCTTTTCAGAATCTTGATGTTGATCTCTTCTTTGTTAAAGACTTTGCCAAGAGCCATCAGGTGATTTACAATATTAGTGAATCGTTTCTGGACATCATAAATGTTTTCACCAGCTTTCATTCTGAACAATTCATACTCTTGTATCAATGAATTCTTCTTGGCTCTCTTGACTTCATCCGTGCCTTTATGTGTTACCTCTAGAACATCCCATATTTCCTCTACAGATTTGCATTGAGATATCCTGAAAAATTCATCAATTGTTAGTATAGAGGCAATAATTTTTATAGCTTTAACATCATACTGAGCTTTTCTATTTTCATCAGCAGTCCACTCAGTAAAAGGTTTTAAAACAGTTTCACTATCAACAGTTTTTGTAGGCACATATGGACCATTCAAAGTGGCATCAAAGATTCCTTTATCTTGCTATTCAAGAAAGATTTCCATGCGAATTTTCCAAAAAGGATAATTTTCACCAGCAAACAGAGGTGGTCTGTTTGTTGAAGCACCTTCACCAAAAGTTTGAAAACAGGAAGCCATCCCCAGGTTTTACAGTTGAATAGAATAAAAACAGAGTCGACTGAATTTTCAAATATCTTATGAAAACCATCTCTGGTGCCAATTGTTAGGAAACAAGTTGGCTTCGTTTTACACCAATAGGGGGGGGGGTGAATTAGTGTTAGTTCAAAAACAAAATCTTTTCGCAATCTTTATGGCTAAGAGCAAAGCTTTTTGATTTTTCTTGAAATACAAGTAAATGAAAATTCAATGCAGCGGAAAAACGCAATTGACTGCAAAACAGATAAAGTCGAATGGAAATAAAGAGTGCAGGGATAGAGAAAATCAAACACTGGTTTTTATACTGGTTCAACCAACAATGCCTACATCTAGTGTCCTTCCAACCCAGGAAGCAAATGCACTATAATGGTTGTGGTTTTTACAACAAGGAATTTATAGAAGCACCACGCAAAAATATAAATCTCCTCTCTAACCCAAAACCAAAATATAGCTGCACACAAAAACCAGAATTGCAACAAGAATCCCTTCTTCTGCAATCTGAACCCACGTTGAACAATCCTCAACGTGTAACAAGCACTCTTCACAGGATGCCAAGCCTACCACAACAGACTTCACATGTTGCCAAGCCTTCAATCAAACACAGCAGTCTTCACAGGATGTCAAACCTTCAAGATCAAACAAGAAGCACCTTCCTTGTGCAGATTATGATCAACCAATCAACACAATTGACTCCTCCCTTTGAATCTCTATCAAGCAAGATCACCACCGTCTTCTTGGAGAATTCTTGGAGCTTCTAAAACAGAGAATTCAATCTGAAACAGGAAAATGAAAATGTCAGATCATCAAAAGTTGCAGAACAATTCGTGTTTTGTCTATTAATAGTTTTCTGTTATATCAGATTGCATCTCAGTCGAATAGCCTACTAATACAGTCGACTGTATTAAAACAGTTATAATAGACAGTCAACAAAAGGCTCCTCAGTCAACAAAATCAACACACATTTATTACAGTTGACCAAGTCTCACAAGCTCAACTAACTTTTGAAAAATATAGCCATTGGAGTGTGTAGGCTTAACAGAATTCCAAACAAATCAGTAACACAGTCGAATATGTGATCTACACTGTTGACTGCCACATGAAAAACACTTTGAAATTCTTTTCAACTCAAAATCTCACATAGCATAGTTTCACAAATCTTGTACAAAGATTTTAGCATAGTCGAATCCATTATGAGTGTATTCGACTGGACTAGAACTTTGTCACAACAAATATAAGTTCATAACGGTGTTTGTGATCTTTTTCTTTCAGAAATGTGTAGTAATCAAAAACATTTTATCTCACATTTCAAAACAAGCATGTTCCACAAAAATATCACATAATCAATCATGGGAACATACATGCAGTTCAACAAAAACATCTTCAGCATATATGTCAAATAGTTCAGAACAAGAACATGTAATACTGGAACTTATGTACTGTTATTAAGCACTGTGTTGTCATCATCAAAAACCAGTTTGATATAGAGTTTGTGTTGTCAACAATATCAACAAAAATTGCCTTTCCAATTTGATTGATTCTGTTGCATGTGGTAAGATTGATTCACCGGTAAGATTAATTTCACTAAGGGACAAAACTTTACTTATGAACACACCATATGGTAGATTACAACAGTCATTAATACCAACATCAGTGATAAGTCTCTTGAATACAACTACCCAATTTATTTGAAACTGAACATTATAGTATTTAGCAGATATAGATCTTCAAATGTCAACTTGTCGTAGTGAAACCTTCCAGGTAATAAAACCCAATCAATGATGTATGCGATGATTTTCTCTTCTTTATCCAACCACCTATGCAGAAATCCTTTTTCCTTCTTCTACCTTCTCGGATACCTCATACATTCTTTGAACATTTGTGTCTTTTTAGTCCACCTGTTTTGCAGGAAATCGGGTAGGTGTGACATGCGTCCTTCATCCTTGAGACCAACGACCTGTAGCCAAGTATCATTGTTGATAACAATGTCTACTCCTTTTACGCGTTAGTGAATGTTGTCATCAACTACTTTGATATTGTTGTAAAATACTCCAACAAGTTCTGGATAGTAGTCATTCTTCATCTAGACAAAGGTGGAAAGACCTTGATATCCAAGTTTTTCTGGAAATATAAATCCTTCATTACTGAACAGAGATAACTCAATTGACTTGTGCAGAGCAACATCTTTTCCATTTTTCAAAACCATGAATCTTTCTCTAGCAGAGCTGTCACTGATCCACCCTAAAGGACCTGCATTTCTTTCGGATGGAGGAACACTCTTGGTACATTTAGATGAGGAAGATTATGCCATTAAACACAGGATTCACAGAAACACAGAAAGCCCATATAAGAGATTTTTAATCGGTTTTATTATGACCAAAGTCGACTTATGTATGACAAAGCCTTTTTAGAACCAAAAAGAATATACTCCAAAGATATTCGACTTCATACATAACACAATCAGTTAAAACTCGGGCAAAATGATTTTCATAGAAAACAATCTCAAACAATCATTCAACAATCATGCATTCAACAATCAATCATTCAAACAATTATTATGCATGATGCAATGAAATAATAGCAGTTACCACTTGCAGAAACTCAAGAATGTTTTTTATTTCATCATGATAATCCGTCCTTGAGTTGAATACTGCTTTATTAATAGCTACTACCCTGCAAAATAGTTAAGAGTTGTTGACGCTGGTACCCATTTGAATTTGGGTCATGTCATGTTAGTTGTAGAGAGTTGCTGCTTAGGGATCCACTTGTACTTACCTTTTGGAACACCAACTTTTCTGTAGTAAAAATTTCTAACATTATGACCAATATTGTTATAGTAGAAGCATGCATGAGTAACAGGTTTACTAAGATCAACAAATTTCTTTGGTTTATACCTATGACTTTGAGCTTTATATCCAATTCCTTGTCTGTATACAGCTATACCAATTGTTGGAAAACAGGTAGGCTTCGTTTTTACACCAAGAGGGAGGGGTGAATTGGTGATGTTTCAAAAACAAAATCTTTTCGCAATGTTTTATCAAAAGTACAAAGCTTTTTATCCTTTCTTAAAATGCAAGTAATGAAAATTTACATGCAGCGGAAAAACGTAGTTGACTGCGTGAAAAGTAAAGTCGACTGGAATTAAAGAGTGCAGGGATAGAGAAAATCAAACACTGATTTTTATACTGGTTCGGCCAACAATGCCAACATCCAGTGTCCTTCCAACCCAGGAAGCAAATGCACTATAATGGTTGCGGTTTTTACAACAAGGAATCTATAGAAGACCTCCACGTCAAAAATATAAATCTCCTCTCTAACCTAAAACCAAAATATAGCTGCAATAACAAAAACCACACTTGCAGCAAGAATCCTTTCTTCTGCAATCTTAACACCACGTCGAACAATCCTCAACGTGAGACCCCTGTATCACAACAGGTCCAATTCCAACAGTTTTCATAGGATGCCAAGCCTCAACAAGTGCAGTAGTCTTCAAAGGATGCCAAGCCTTAAATGTTCAACCCAGAAGCACCTTCTTTGTGCATTATTTGATCAGACAATGAGTGCGCAAGCTATCTTCCTTTGAATCTCCTTCAAGAAAGATCACCATGGTCTTCTTGGAGAATTCTTGGAGCTGTTATCACAGAGAATTCAATCTGAAACAAGAATGAAAATGTTAAATCATCAAAAGTCTTTGAACAACTCGTGTTCAGCCAATTTATAGTTTTCCATCTATCAGATTGTTTCTCAGTCGAATAGGCTACTAATTCAATCGACTGTATTATTACAGTTATAACAGACAGTCAACATAGTAGCTCTCAGTCAACCAAAATCAACACACATTTAATACAATTGACCAAGTCATCAATGCTCAACTAACTTTTAAAAATATAGCCATTGGAGCGCAAGAGCATAACAAAATTCCAAATCAGATCAAAGACACAGTCGAATGTAAACCAGACAAAGTCGACTGACACATGTAAAAACACTTTGAAATTCTTTTCAACTCAAAACATCACAGAGCACTAATTCTCAAAATCTGTACAAAGATTTTAGCATAGTCGAATCCATTAATAATGTAGTCGACTGTACTATAACTTTGTCACACAGTTATAAGTTCATGAAAGTGCTTATGGTTTTTCACTTTAAAAAATATGCAGTAAAACATATGTAATAAAGCATTTCACATTGCACATAAGCATGTAAGCATGTTCCACAAATATATCAAACAATCAACATAGGAACATACAACACAGTACATCAAACATGTTCAGCAGATATAACAATCAATACAACATAAGAACATGTAATGCAGCAACATGTGTACTGTTATTAAGCAAAGTGTTGTCATCATAAAAAACTACAGTGATATAGAGTTTGTGTTGTCAACAATCTCAACAAGAACAACATCTAATTTATCTTTACCCTGAGTGAACTTAGCTAAAGTGCAAGTCAGAGTTGGTGAATTGTTGGAAAAAGAATGGCTTAATTTCAACACCAAGAAGGGGGGTGAATTGGTGAAAATAAAAAATCAGAGTCTTTTCAAAATCTTTTTCGCACAGTATAAAACTTTCAAAAGTTTCTTGAATCTCAATGAAAAAGATAAATCAGTGCAGCGAAAAATAGTTGACTATACTGAAAATAAAGTCGACTTGAAAGTAAAGAGTTTAGGGATAGAAAATTTAAACACGGTTGTTATACTGGTTCAGCCAAACTGCCTACATCCAGTGTCCTTCCTGTACCCGGAAGCAAATGCACTATAATGGTCAAGGTTTTTACAACAAGGTTTCTATAGAGACCTCGACGTCAAAATATAAAACACCTCTCTAACCCTCTAAGCAAAATATAGGCATAAAACACCAAAGAACAGTAGCAAGATATCCCCTCTCCTGCAGCACGCCCTCAAAGTTACCAGAACGCAGCAAAGTTCCTAGAATGCAGCACGTCATCTTCTTGTAATCACAATAGGGCAGCCGCAATCTTCACAAGATTGAGAACAGTGGATGATCACGTTTCCGGAACACCTCAATGTGCAGTATGATCAAGTCTTTCTTTCAGCATGACAACCTTTCTCTTCAAGCAACTATCAAAGAATTATCTCCACGGTCTTCTTGATAAGTTCTTGGAGCTTTTCACTTTCTAACAGAGATCAAGATCTGAAACAATAGAATGAAAATGTTAGAATTACCAAAAGTCTTTATAGAATACAGAATCCGGTCTATTTATAGTTTTCTGTAAAACAAACGTTCCCATAGTTGACTACGCTACTAATACAATCGACTTCAGTCAGACAGTTAAGACAGTTAAAACAATTAGTAGCAGTTAGACCAACTAAATTGATTGTACATTTAATTTAGTTGACTAAAAATTAATGCTTGGTCAAAGAAACAAAATATAGTCGTTATAGTTCACAAGCATCAACAAAAATTGAAAACATAACTAACTAAGTCAAGTAGCTTGTGCATACAGTTGACTTTGTCACTTCAATGCAATTTCGAAAGTCTTTCTTTGCAAAATTACTCACAACATTGTTTTTGAAAATATGTGCAAAGTCACGAGTTTTAATCAACTTGCTTCATAATGAAGTCGACTTAAAACTTGTAGTTTTGCCACACAATATAAGTTCAACCAAGTGCATGTGGTTTTCTTTTCTAAAACAAATGTTATGCAATCCCAGATGATATCTCATGTAGAAAGCAATGAAAATGCACACATAGACATAACAACACAAACATGTTCTTCAAGAACTCATACACAAGAAAGTCTTTAACATCATATTGAGCTCTGCGGTTCTCATCTTAAGTCCACTCAGAAAAAAATTTCAAAACAACTTTTCCATTCAAAACATGAGTGGGCTCATATGGACCATTTATGGTTGCATCCCAAACACCTTTGCTCACGGATTCAACATATATTTGCATCCTTATTTTCCAAAAAACATAATTTTCTCCAGCAAATAGAGGTGGTCTATTTGTCGAAGCACCTTCACAAAAGGTCTGAGAACTGAAAGTCATTTCCAAGATCAGTCGATTATACAGAAATAGTAATCGACTAGTTTTTTAAATATTTTATGAAAACCAGCTCTGATACCAATTGTTAAAATAGAATGGCACAATTTCTCACACCAAGAGGGGGAGTTGAATTGGTGAAACGTAAAAACAATGTTCTTTTAAAATATACTTTGCAAAAGGTGATGCCTTTAAAGCTTTCTTGAAACACAAGGGAAAAGATTTTCTAATGCAGTAGAAATAAAGTTGATTTAGTACAGAATAGAGTCGACTAAAAGTAAAAGTGTAGGGATCAGAGAAATCAAACATTGCTTTTAATACTGGTTCGGCCAACCTGCCTACATCCAGTGTCCTTCCAACCACGGGAAGCAAATGCACTATAATGATCAAGGTTTTTACAGCAAGGCTTTTGTAGAAACTTCACGTCAAAAATATAAAACACCTCTCTAACCCTCTAATCAAAATATAGGCAATACAATAACAAGACCAACAGTAAGAATCTCCTATTCTGCTGTCTAAAACCCTTTGAGAAATCCCTCAAAGTCAAGATCGCAACACACTCTTCTTCCTGTAGTCACAATAGGGAACACAACCCAATCTTCAGCAGATTGTTGAACCCGATCTTACAATAGACACCCAAATGTGTAGATAGATCAGACTTTTGATATTTCTTTTTTCTCTTGTAACTCACGACCTTGTTAGGTGTCTTGGGGGAGTCTTTGGTGCTCAATCCCATATCCTAACAAGAACCTTTATTTCGTAGTAATTTTCGTTTTTAGTTGGTTGGTTGGAAGAACCAAAGTTCTTCTAACTTAATCATTAGGCTGCATAACTAGTTTATTCTCATTCTTTAATTGTAATAGCTTAGTGTTTGTCAACTTTAATTTCAACTTTGGTTCCCTTTGAAAAATTTGGTTCAAGAGTTCTTAAGGTAAACTTTGGTTAGGAAAGGTTTGGTATTTAAGAAATCCATTGTGATTCACCTCCCTTTCTAGGAAGTGAACTTGGGTGTCTTTTGCCTCCTTAAGTCTCTTAAGGAACTTTCTTTGAAATTAAAGTATTTGTTTGTTGCATTGCATATTTTTGAAAACTTGTAAGGATGTCTAAGAATAATTCCTTTTGAATTGGAAGTGACTCTAGTGAGGATGTAAAACCCACTTTGAAAAATTTAGCAAAAGAGCTAAAGTCACTTAAAATTTGGCAAAGGCAAGAAACTCTTCTCAAAGAAAAAGAAAGAATTGAAAGAGAAGAGTATCTTGCTAAGTTGGAAGAAAAACTTAAAGTCCTTAATGAGAAAAAACAAAAAGTCCAAGAGGAAAGAAAGAGAAGTAGGAGTCATACAAGGAGGAGTTCTAAAACTCCAACTCAACTTACGCACTATGAGATAGATAGTAGGCTTGAAAACCAATACTATCAACCTCACCCACATAGAATTCATGATAGAGAGCACACTCCAAGAGATGTTAGAGTAGACCTCCTCCATTTCCATGGTAAAGAAGATGTTGAGGCATACTTAGATTGGGAGATGAAAGTTAAACAACTCTTTGAGTGTCATCAAGTGAGTGAGGAGAGAAAGGTCACATTGGCCACATTGAGTTTTCAAGGGAATTCCATGTATTGGTGGACCTCCCCTGTGAGAGAGAAAAATCTCTAATTTTCTCCAAGTCACCTATTGGAATGACTTGAAAAATGCCATGAGAAGAAGGCACATTCCCTCATGCTATCATAAGGAGCTAATGAACAAACTCCAAAGGCTCCAACAAAGAGACATGAACATTGAGAGCTATAGGCAAAAGATGGATCTCTACATCTTGAGGGCGGGAATTAGGCAGGAAGAAGAGACCACCATCTGTAGGTTTCTAAGTGGTCTTTGTTAAAATAGAATGACTCAATTTCTTACACCAAGAGGGGGGGGGGGATGAATTTGTGAAGTATAAAAACAAAAGCTTTTAAAATCTTTTTCACAAAAATGATGCCTTTATACTTTTCTTGAATCGCAAGTTAAAAGATTTTCAATGCAGCGGAAACTTAATCGAATAAGTACAGAAAGAAATCGATTTAATGAAAAAAGAGTAGGGATCAGAAAATTCAAACACTGCATTTTTCTACTGGTTCGGCCAACCTACCTACATCTAGTGTCCTTCCAACCACGGGAAGCAAATGCACTATAATGATCAAGGTTTTTAATACAAGGTTTCCATAGAAGACCTCACGTCAAAAATGTAAAACACCTCTCTAACCCTCTAATCAAAATATAGGCAATACACAAAAAGACCATCAACAAGAATCCCATCTCCTACCGTCTAACCCTTTGAGGTAGCCTCAAAGTCAAGAACACACGTGTTCTTCTTCCTGTAATCACAACAGGGAACTCAACCCAATCTTCAAAAGATTGCAGAATCTGATCTCGCAGTAAACACCCAAATGTGTAGATATATCAGTCTTTGAAACACAACAGCTTTTCTCTTCAAGAAATCACAAGTTGTTGATCACCACGGTCAATCTTGTTCCTTGGAGCTTTTCCTCTCTTTCTGTAAGATCACAACTTTTTGTAAAAGATATGAAAATGTTAGAATCTCAAAAGTCCTTACAGAATTCGAATCTGCATCAATTTATAGTTAAACCCATATCAGACGCAATTTAATCGACTTAGCTACTAATGTAATCGAATACAACAATTTTATTATAACAATTAGCAACAATAAAGCAATTAATTGAATGCACAATTAATGCAATTGACTAACATTTAATGCTTGGTCAACACATTTAAAAATGTGACCGTTATGATAGTTGTGTGAAGCGTTAACAGATTTTCAAAACAACAACTAACTCAATCGAATACAGCACGCATACAATCGATTAAGCAACAATGCTAAGCATAGTTTTGAAAACTTTTCTCTTTGAAAAATCTCACAGCACACTTGAATAGAGTTTGTGCAAACACACGAGTTTTAATCGATTCACCCCATAAAGTAATCGACTTAATCGATTCACTCCATAATGTAATCCTTTTCCAAAATCATATGTCAAGCATACACATATAAAATCACATATTTAACACAGTGATATCCAATGAACAACACAATCATGTTCTCATATATGCTTAAATAGATTCAACACAGTAATGAAAAGCATATAACATGTAAACACAAAACATGTAACACATAATACACATGTGTTATTAATTATGCATTGTCATAATAAAAAATACTGATATTACTAAGATTGTGAGTTAAGCTAAAACCTGTTCTCTCCCTATCAACAATCTCACCAATCTCCCCCTTTTTTTATGATGCACAACCATGATTAATAATCAACCATGTTGCACAAATCAATACAGATTATCAATCAATTACCAATCATCATAATTCTCCCCATTTGGGCATTAGCAAAAAAAGGTAAGCACAATGTAATTGATATACAAATAATCAAGCACAATAGAGATGCATTAGATATAACAATCAAAATAGATTATGATGCTCCCCCTGTCAAAGATATGCACATGAATTTAAGATTTTCTCCCCCTTAAATGAAGACATGTGAAACATATCAATAATATGCAATGCTCCCCCTATCATTATGCATATTTCAATCTCAAAGAACAGATGCACAATGCAGTAATCAGAGTATATAGCAGAGCATATATAAACATATATCAGCATATATCAGCATTGTATCAAATCAGATATACCACAGTAATCTCATAGCAATATTGATACAATTTCAATTAAATAACACAATTTAATCTCTTATCATCTCAGAAAATAGATACAGTAGATAAGCATAGAGATATAAGAAGAATAAACATTCACAAAGTATAAAACAAGGTTTAAAGATGTTAAATATTCCAACTTTGGACTCTTCAAACCACTGTTGAAACTCAATCAATTTGATCACAGTCAGAATCGATTTGTTGTTGTCCTGTAAGTTGATTTTCCAGTTTATCTCAGTCAACAAATATTGTTCCTGCAAAACCTTTCAAGACCTTTCCAGATCAAGCAATTTAGAATCAATGCATTACAGGAATGATCACAAATAATATGTGAGTATGCAGAGATATGAATGTAAAAATATGCAATAACTCGTTTGCATACAAGCATAGTGAAATCGATTTAATGCTATTTTATACTACTATAATCCAGAATTCATAGTTCATTTTGAATTATATAAAATCTTTTCTTGTTCAATGGTTTTGTGAAAATATCTGCCCATTGATGTAAGGTATCTACATATTCGACCTTAATTTCACCTTTGAGGATGTGGTCTCGTATGAAATGATGCCTTATTTCAATATGCTTAGTTTTATAGTGAAGAACAAGATTTTTAGTCAGATTAATTGCACTTGTGTTATCACATTTTAAAGGAATATGATCTAATGATATGCCATAGTCCTCTAGTTAGCTCTTGATCCAAAGAGATTTAGCACAACAGCTTCCAACTATTATGTACTCTGCTTCTGTGGTAGATAATGCCACATAAGCTTGTTTCTTTGAATGCCAAGATACTAGTGAACATCCTAGTAGATGACATGTGCCACTAGTACTCTTTTTGTCTAGCTTACAGCCACCAAAATCAAAATCACTGTAACCTTTAAGAAAAATATTTGAACCATTGGGATACCACAGTCCAAGATTCTTGGTTCCCTTTAAGTATTTC
Organism: Vigna reflexopilosa; assembly: GCA_027742785.1. Lineage (NCBI taxonomy): Eukaryota > Viridiplantae > Streptophyta > Magnoliopsida > Fabales > Fabaceae > Vigna > Vigna reflexopilosa. Next base: position 13,974,829 of record CM050921.1, read on the forward strand.
AAAATCCTTTTTACAGCAGTTATATGTGATTCTTTTGGTAAATACTGAAACCTAGCACAGAGACAAACACTATGCATGATGTCTGGTCTACTGGCAGTTAAGTACAATAGAGATCTGATCATACCTCTATACATTTTTTTATCAATAACTTTGCCTGCTTCATCAAGGTCAAGATAGTAGTTTGTTTCCATAGGAGTTGCAGCCTCTTTGCAGTCCAACATTTTGTATTTATTTAACAAATCAGTGTAGTACTTGGATTGATGAATAAAGATGCCATTCTGAGTCTGCTTGACTTGAAGTCCTAGGAAGTATGTGAGTTCTCCCACCATGGACATCTCGAATTCATCCTGCATAGTCTTAGAAAACTCTTTTCATAAAGTAGGATTATTTGATCCAAAAATAATGTCATCAACATAAATTTGCACATATAATCTGTCCTTATTTGAGTTCTTTATAAACAGAGTTAAATCTACTTTACCCCTTGATAACGGTCTAAAAACCATTATTTTTACACTTGAAATTGATATCAAAACACACACTTTATGACTTAGAATGAGCTTGAAATCATGCAAATTGCTTTAGTTAGGTTGCAAGAGAGTTAAAGGTGGTTTTAGAGATATTATGCTTGGTTTTACATTGTTTTGACAGGATTTAATGAGAATTGGATGATGGAAAGTGAAGTAGGAAGAAGTTGGACTCAAGAAGAGATGAAAAAAGGTGCAAAGGAAGAATCCCAGCTACTGTTCAGCGCCATTTTCAGCGCTGAGCGCCAGCTTTGGAGAGGAAGCCACTACCTGACGCTTAAGCGCCAACGTTGAGGGGAAAAGAAGGAGTCGCGCCTACCGCTGAGCGCCAGATTCACCGCTGAGCGGTGGCCTTCTTAGAGACAGCACTGTCAGACGCCTGGGCATGAACGCTGAGCGTCCTAGTGGAGTATCACACCTACCGCTGAGCGGTGTACTTATAGGCCTAGGCCAAAATTCTGTTATTTTTCTAAGTTATAAATAGATCCCAGACGAACCTTAGGGTTATCTTTTGGCAGAAAAAGATGGCAGAACACTCTCCACATACCTTGGAGGCGAATTTTGGATGCGGGAGCTCCAATCTATCAAATCTAGGGTTTGTCTTTTCATTCTTTTCATTCAAATAATCTAGTTTCACCATGACAATGGTGAACTAAACCCTTTGTTGTTGGGGAACAATGTAATCCTTTTGAAACTCTCTTATATCGAAGTTCTTATTTTATTCATATCCTTTTTTTATCAATAGTTTTGGGTTTTCTTCTCTAAGGTGAGAGCTTACATTGTTTAACTCATTCAGTGTCATGATCATTTATTTTGTCGATACGGGAACGTATGGGGAAATCTGCAACTGAGAAGAATTCTCTTGATTATGAAATATTACCAAGGAATAGGAATAGGACGGTCAATTTCTTTAAGCTTCTGCCATTAATGCGTTAGTAATTACTAGGGAGACTAGGAATAATTAACTAGTAATTGATGATAGGCTTTTTTCGCCCAGGAATCGGGTTTAGAGTAAATTAGAAAGTTGCATAAACATTGATAACAAGAGTTGAATTTAATAAGAATAGTAGATATAGGAGGGTGGATAAGGATGAAACCGTAAACCCCAACAATTCCATTCATTCATATCTTTATTTGTCAATTGATCAAGCTTTTGCATTTGCATGTTTATTTTAGTCTTTTCATTACAAACCCTAAATTCAATTTTCATTCAAGTCTTATGAAATTAATTCACATGAACGTCTAGGCCTAAGAATTCCTTGGGAAACGATATTCGGACTTACCGTCTATTTATTACTTGATACGATCTGGTACACTTGCCAGGGTGTTAACACCCCTAGAGAATTCTTTCTTTACCAAAAACTCACTTAAACACTAGTACCACAACCTTGGCGCCTGTTTTAACCAATACAGAGCCTTTTTGAGTTTGAAGACATAATCTGGGTGCTCATAATCTAGGAATCCTGGTGGTTGTTCCACATAGACTTCTTCCTTAATATAGCCGTTTAAGAACGCACTCTTGACATCCATTTGGTACAACTTAAACTTCATCACAGAGGCAACAACAAGAAGAATTCTTATTGCTTCCAGTCTAGCCACTGGCGCAAACGTCTCATCATAATCGATTCCTTCTTCTTGGTTGTAACTTTTAGCAACCAACCCTGCTTTGTTCTTTATGATTTCCCCTGAATCATCCATCTTGTTTCTGAAGACCCATTTAGTGCCTATGACCTATAGGCTTTCATTTCTTGGAACCAATTCCCATACATTGTTCCTCTTAAACTGATTTAGTTCCTCTTGCATGGCCATCATCCAACTTTCATCCGCAATAGCAGCTTCAATATTTTTGGGCTCAATTTTAGAAACATATGCTACATTCATGCAGAATTGATTTAGTTAACGCCTGGTGGCAACTCCTCTCGTGATATCACCAATGATATTGCTTGTCGATACATTTCTTGGTGTTTTCCATTCTTTAATCAATTCAGCTTTGGGTGATCGATTACATTTTTAGAATTTTCCTCTTCTGGAATCTCTTCATTTTCTTCTTCCTCTCTTGCAGAGTCATCTACATCTATAGATTTTCTAGGTTGTCCAAGATCAATGGCAATGTAAATAAACTCATCAAAATCTACATGTACAGATTCTTCAACACACATTGTTCTTTTATTATAAACCCAATATGCTTTGCTTGTAAGAGAATAGCCAATAAAGATAGCTTCATCGACCTTGGAATCAAACTTACCAAGATTTTCCTTACCATTATTTAGCACAAAACACTGACATCCAAAGATCCTTAGATGTGAGATGTTAGGGTTTCTTCCTTTGAACAACTCATATGGAGTTAATTTCAGCGTTGATCTTATCACAATTATGTTCAATACATAACAGGTACTCACTACATCTGCCCAGAAGTACTTCGATAAGTCCTTCTCATTCAGCATGGTTCTTGCTAGTTCTTCGAATGCCCTATTCTTTCTTTCAACTACTCCATTTTGCTGAGGTGTTCTTGGTGCAGAGAAGTTGTGAGAGATTCCCATCTCCGCACAGTATTCATCAAATGCTTCATTCTGAAACTCCTTGCCATGATCAGTTCTAATCGATTTAATCTTGAGCTCCTTGCCATCAAATGCTTCATTCTGAATGACAACAACAAACTACTTAAACACCCTGAAAGTTTCACTTTTGGCAGAAATAAAGAAAGTCCAAGTAAAGCGAGAATAGTCATCAACAATTACTAACCCATATAAATTTCCTCCTAGACTCCTTACTCTTGAGGGTCCAAATAAGTCCATATGTAAAAGTTGTAGAGGTCTGGTGGTTGACATTTCTCTTTTATTCTTAAAAGATTGTCTTGTTTGTTTTCCTTTTTGACATGCATCACACAATCTTTCAAGAGCATAGTGTATATTGGGAAGACCAATGACAAGATCCTTAGACACTAGCTTGTTCAATTGACCCATGTTAATATGAGCTAGTCTCTTGTGTCATAATCATGCATCATCTTCTTTAGACATCAAGCAAACAACAAATTTAAAAGAGATTTTTCTAAAATCGATTATGTAAATGTTGTAGTTTTGGGATAAGTTAGTCTTATATCAAAATACTAAGTTTAAATTATGATAGTTAAAACGAACTAATTAGAATCAAGAAGTCACTAAAAGAGAAAAGAACATAGAAATCAAAATTGATTATAATATAATAGAGATAATTAATCAATCTTTTCTTCCTAAAAAAAAGGTTAAATTATATCTTTGGTCTCCATTTTTGTTAGAAAATCTCAATTAGGTTATTTTTTTATGCATATGAATTTGACTATATTTTGGAAATTTAATGCATCTCCTTTTCGTTAATATTGTACTAACAACAATCACATATCGGTTCGTGATTATTTTATTTTTCTATCTATTTTTTATCTTTTATTTTATATAATTTTTTTAAAATAAAATTTTATCACGTGTCAAACTTATGTCGTACCATATGACAATAGGAGTGTCACGTGATGTGTCATTACCTTAGTTTCAATTTGTTCTATATCTTTATTTTGTCTTAATTCACTCTGAATTATTTTTAAAAGATTAAACAATTCTCTCTTTGCAAATTGAAATTAAATTAAATTTTTATATAAATATTGTAGAAATAATTTTATTAAAATTGATATTTTTGATAAATATTTTTAACAAGATTAAGATTATTTAAATTTATATTTTACATGGAACTTTATTTAAAATTATTTTCAAATTTTAAATTTATTTGTTTTAAATTGTTATAAAATTGTTTAGAATAATTTTAAAATTATACATTTTAATATAAATGTTTTATCTTTAATTTGTATGTAAGTTATTGAATTTTACATATTTTAGAAATATACAATTATTTAAAATCTAAATTCAAATAAAAAAATAAAATTAAAGTATGATGTAATCAACTATCAACTGATAAATTTTAAAATAATTAAAAAATTGGATTATTTTATTTTATTTTATGAGATATAATTGATAAATAAATTTAGCATGTTAGTTGAAATTAATTTGAATTTTTTTTTCTATTAACATTACTTTCAGCTTAACACAATTTTAAATCAAATTCAATTTAAAGAAATTTAATCTTATTAAAAATATTTAATTAAAATATTTGTATAACATTTATATAAAAAATAAATTTGGTTTCAATTTAAAAAGGGACTAAATTGATTAATTTAAAAAAAATGGATTAATTAAAATAAAATAAAAAGACAATGACTAAATTTAGACTAAGGCAATGACACCGATGTGAGAATAACATGTGTTACTATCGTTGCCACATCACACCGCCACTACCAAGTGTCATGGTGTTAGTTTAATATATGACAAAATATATATAAAAATAAAAATAATTATAAAAAATATTAAAAAAAATCCCAAATTGACATGTGACACATCTTTAACGTTGCTAATACAATACTTGTTAAGACAAGATCGTCTAGGGAATAGATCGTCTGAACAACTCAAGTTTTGAAGTTTAACAATAAGCATTAAATGAAATATTGTTGTCTATAAAAAGATATTTAAAGAAATAACATCTAATAAATAAATATTTATAACGTCTGAAGCCGAGGTTATAAATAATGTTTTCTAAATCAAGTTGTCTAATGAATTATAAAATCATAAACATCATCTAACATCACTTTGAAATCATTTAATAGACTATAGGAACAAAACAAGTTAGCGTCACATGATAATGAAAGTCTATCTTTTATAACATTAAGGTTATAAGAAATTTTTTGTGTTATATCAAGCAAAGTGTTTTAAGAAAACATCATCTAATGCATGACTACTAAATGCTATAGCCTTTGAAAAAGTGTCTTATGTTCATACCATCTGATTATTTTACATATTGTATGTTTTACCAAACGATGCATTTATGAATGATATGACAAATGATAAAATGTCTTAAACATGCAATATAGTTTAATGCTTAGAAATGTTCAAAACATGTAATGCATGTACAATAAAGTACCTCGATGCTTGTAGACTTTGTTCTTGATATTTATGCATATCACTAAAGGAGAAAGATATGATCATAATCACTACACCCAAGAAAAGACATTGTGAGAGAAGAACATTATAGAAATATTTCTCTTGAAGCCTTCTACTTTGTCACGTCATACAGGCTCAACTTTGCTAAAGGCTATGATAACGCTTTATCCCTTACAAAGAAGACTAAAGTCTGACTTCCTACCTAAAGGTTACCTACTCTCCTAAGTCAAATTCTCTTTCGAATGGTCATATCAAAGGAGAAATTATATATAGAAGAAAGCTTGAAGAGAAGGAAATGATGATAAAGCAAGAAAGATAACATAAGAAGAATGGAATAGTGAAATCAAGTTTGTTGCGCTCATATATCGTCTGAATTTGAATATACTTTAAGAGAAAAATCTTAGCAAATCATGGAACTCCTTATATTGTTTATATCCTCTCCTTGAGAGTTATCCTCTCTACATTTTCTATTAACATCGTTTGTGTTGTAAATTCTGAAGAGAATTGAAACAATTGTCTAGACGTGTTGTTTAGGTTTGAGACCATAAGTGGTTAGAATACTTGAAATTATAAGTGGTTAAATTTGGACTATTCCTATTGATTAGGGAACTAGGAGTGGAGAGAATACTTGTTTTAAACCTAGAGAGGTGGAACTCGAGCAATCTTTGAAAAGATTAGTGGAACCCATTAAGAGTTCTTAAGGAAGAACTAGACGTATCTTAGGATTGAGTGAAATAGTATAAAAATTGTGTTGATATTGTTGACAACACAATATCTATATCACTCTAGTTTTTTATGATGACAACACATTTTTAATAACACATGTATTGCAATGTGTTACATGTTCCAATCTTTAATATTGATTGTTATCTTGATGAACATGTTTGTATGAAATCTGATATATGAATGCATATTCACTATTCTGATATATGTAACATCTGTTGTGATTGCATTACATATGTTTTGGAAAAGGAAAACCACATGCACTTTTATGAACTTACATTGTATGGCATAACTGCAACCTGTAAGTCGACTTAATTTTGGGGGAAGTCGAATTAAGCTCATGACTATGCACATATTTTCAAATACAGTGCTATGTGAGATTTTGCATTGAAAATAATTTCAAAATGAACTGTTGTGTCGAAGTCGACTATGTGCGCCATGCATTCGACTGTATTAGTTGTTTGATTTGAAATTTTGTTGTGCCCATGAACAGTAACGACTATATTTTTAAAGTTAGTTGAGCATTGATTGAAAGTCAATTGTAATGAATGTGGAATTAATTTGTTTGACTGGACTGCTTCTAATTTGACTTATCTGTTATAATTGTCAAGGACAGTCGACTAAATTAGTAGCGTATTCGATTACAGGAGCGTCTGGTTTATAGAAATCTATAAATAGACAAGACCTGAGTTGTTTCAGAGAACTTTTGGAAATCTAACATTTTTATATTCTGTTTCTAATTGTTTTTCTGTGAATTAGAGCTCCAAGAACTCATCAAGAAGACGGTTGTGATCTTTCTTTGAAGAGCTTCTGAAGGAGATTGATACTGCGCTTACTGCTTGATCAGAATCTACACAATTGAGGTGTTCTCTGGTTGACCAAGATTCGTGTCTGCATTCCGTGGTGATTGTTGTTGTACCTGTTGTGACTACAAGGGTTGGACTCGTGGAGTCTGGTACACTTTGAGGATTATTCAAAGTGGGTTGCAGATTGCAGGAGATGGGATATCTTGCTCCAAGTCTTGCTGTGTGGTTTGCCTATATTTTGGTTAAAGGGTTAGAGAGGTGTTTTATATTTTTGACGTGGAGGTCTCTATAAAACCTTGTTGTAAAAACCTTGACCATTATAGTGCATTCCCTTCAATGTATTCGAAGGACACTGGATGTAGGAATTGAGGTCGAACCAGTATAAAAACCTGTGTTTGAATTCTCTATCCCTATTCTTTTACATTCAGTCGACTTTACATTTCACGTAGTCAACTTTAATTTTCCACTGCACTTAATTTTCTAAAGTTTGTAAAGTTTTGTGCTTTATGTAAAAGATTGCGAAAAGACTCTGATTTTGAAAACACACCAATTCACCCCCCCTCTTGGTGTTAAAACGAAGCCTACCTGTTTTCCAACAAATCGTGCCTGTTTTACAAAATCCTTTTTGAAGTATCTTCATCTGAATTCATCTTTTATTTAATTAACCTTTTGAAAACTCATCAAATGCCATTTGCAAAAACTTTTAAAAACACTATTCACCCTCTCCCCCCTCCTCTAGTGTTTTCCTGTATTTTAGTTTATATAAGAGCTAACCTCACGGGTTAGTTCTTAATAGGACTTGAGGAAATGATCCAAATCGTAATGGAATATGAAAGAAATGCCATCAACCATCAACATTTGTTCAAAGGAGAAAAGTTCAACATCTGGAAACAAAGAATTAACACATTCTTTGAATCATATCATATTGACATGTGGGATATTGTGGAAAATGGAAAATTTATACCTTTAAATAGAGAAGAATTGTCAATTAGCAAAGGTTCCTAGTTAAATGATAAAAAATTAAGGTATCTTCTGAACTTTAAAGCAAAAAATATACTAACGTGTGCTTTATGTGAAGATGATTATGAAAAGATACAACATTATAAGAGTGCCAAGAATATGTGGGACTCATGATTGCCACATATGAAGAAGACAAAAGGAACAAGGCATATGAGGCAATGAGCATCTCAGAAGATCCAAGCTTATCTAAAGATGAAGACAAGGAGGTCAACCTATGTCTAATGGTTGATCCAACTTTTGATACGTTAGATGACTCTAAAAATGAGGTAGACTTTGATAATCTCTGCTACTTTGTTGAAGTATATGATGAATGAATGTTTAACTCCTCTAAGTTAGCAGATGCATACCAAAAATTATGAAAGCAATATAAAAATGTGTAAATGGAAAATGAGTTTTTGACAACTGACTTAGCATCGTCTAAAGACAACATAACATCTTTACAACAAGAAATTATCAGCTTTAAAGGAAGATTTAACGCTTTAAAATTAGAAAAGGAAAATCTTACTTTAAACAATAAAAACTTGGAGAAAACATAGCTACTGTGATTGAAAATGCTACATGCGTTGAACAACTCAAGCAAGAAAATGACACTTTACTCAAAGTATTAGACAGAATGTATAAAGGTAACAAGCATTTAGAAATGTTAATAAAGAGTAGCAAAAGTCCTTATGATAAAACAGGTTTAGGCCTTGATGATAAATCTCGAAGGCATTCATGCTCAACAAAGTTTGTTAAATTTATCAAGGAAAGAAAAGAAATCATGAATGTTAAGTCCTTTTCTGAAAAGAAAAGGATAAATAAAACTAACAAGGTTGGACCCAACTCCAGATGGGTACCAAAGAACTAAATTATCTCTTTTTCATATTTGATGAATGATAAGAAAGAAACTCCCTCCATGACACCAGGATGATGGATACTCACTTATCATAAAGGAACAAAGGTTTACATTCCAAAACCTGAGGAAGAAGAAAAAGGAAGAGTTTGCAAACGACGAGTAGGAGGACAAGACAACAGGCAATGAAAAGACAAGTATAAATACTCCTCCATAAGGTAATCTCATGTAGTATATCAGTTAAAATATGACAAGACTTATCGTCTAAGGATATCATAATCAATTATATGGTCTGAGGCACATCATCTAAAGACATACCATATTGCATTCATAAGGTCTAGGATACATCATCCAAAACGTCATCACTTCAACATTGCTAAGACAAATCATCTATCATCTCTGCATTCATGCATAAAGTATGATGGAAAAAGCCCAACTAAATCTAGGGAAAAGAAAAAAGAGTTTTCAAAAATCAACCTATTAGAAAAATCGTACAACCCGCACTAAATATACCATGATTACCCTTAAAACCCTTACCTTTCAAATTTCAAGTGACCACCGTTGGGGCAAATCGACAAGTGTATCGAGTCGCACAAGTAATATAAAATGGTAAGACCAAGTATCGTATCCCAGAGGACTATCGACGCTAAACAGTCGTGTGATAACAAGATTAATTAAGACTTCAATAAAAAGAGATCATTGGGTTAGTGTGCAAAAATAATAAAGAAAATAAAAATGCAATTGATCAATGGCAAAGGAACATAGAGATGAACGGAGGTTGATTTATATGAGATGGATATGTTGTTGGGGTTAGATTTCACCAAGTTCCCTCTCATGTATATAAGAATTCTTCTTTAGGCATTAATGCCAACGTCTCTCACTAAATTACCTAAACCCGATCCCTCGGTAAATAAGCCTGTCCTTAATTACCAATTCATACAATTCCTAGCATTCCTGGTAAAAAGATGTGAAGAACAAGAGATTAAGACAACCAAGACTCATACCCTCATCCCTGAGAAATATAACCCTTAGGAGTAATTCAACAAGAACCTGAATTGTAAGGAACCTCCTGACACTCATGTAATTCATAAATCATGCTAATGAATGAGTTAAGAAAAAGCAAGCATAGAAAAAGATGAATTACTCTAACAGTTAATGGAAAAACATATGGAATTTAAGAATCAATTCAAATACATGAGAGTTTACAAGGTTAAATCATTCCCCAACAACAAATAGAAATTAGTTCCCCATAGATATGGGAAAACTCTATGAACAATGGAAGAAAAAATGAGAATGAAAGCCTAAGGATTGGGAAAAAAGTGTATTGTTATGCTCTTCTCTGCTAGGGATACAAAACCTAGAGTCCCAAGGTCCTTTAAATAGTGTCAAAGGCGTGCCAAAAGAGGGTCTGGTCCAAAAGAATCGAAACAGAGCAGAAACAGTGCCTAATCCACGAAAGTCGACGTCCAGGCGGTCTAGGAGGACGCCCAGGCGGTCAGAACAGCTCATGTAAGGCCTAAGCGTTAAATTTGGACGCCCAAGCTTCGAGGCCCTGCTGCCCGAGCGGCCAAGGCCACCGCCTGGGCGGTGGACGTCGATTTTCTTCGCCCAAGCTTCGGTTCTGGATGCCCGGACTTCGCGTTTTCCCTCATTCTAGTGCCTTTTTAAGCCCTTATGAGCTCCATCTGTCAAAACAAAGGGAATTAGTCATAAATCCATTGAAATCAACCTCAACTCTCTTATTCACACAACTTAATGAAAAAGCATGAGTCCAAGCAAGTTTCTAAGTGAAAAAGGGTGCTTTTAGTATCAAAATCACATCACAAATAACAGTGTTTTAAACTGTTATAACCACCTTTATCACTCAAACATATAACCACCAAAGGAAGCCAAAAGTCTTCGTGCTTTCCATGTTTTTCTCTGAAACCCTCACTCTCAAGCATTCTCTCTCCAAAACCTTAAACACTCATACTCCCAAATATTCTCTCTACTTCCATGTCGGAAAATCAAATCAAAAAGTTGCCATAACCCTTGAAAAAGTACATGATGTTGCTAAAAGAGTCTATGTTATTGGTCCTGATGAAGACAAACTAGTAAGAATCTATTTGAAACACTGGATAAATCTCCAAAATATCATAGAATATGGTTATGATGTCCTCGTGGATACTCATCGTTATGGCATCAATAACTATTTTGAATGGGATACTCCTATTTTGATTAAGCTAGTCAGGTAGTTCTGGAATAATTTTCAGCTCCATCCAAATACCCTTATATCCATGGGCATTCAATAAGAGGTTGCGGTTAATATCAAGACCATTGCTACTGCTATTGGTTGTTAGAGGTATCACAACTGCTTTTTTGAAGGCTAGGATGAAATGTATGTTGATAATGGAAGTGTAGAGTGAGTCCTCTATGGAACAAATTACAGAAGAGAACTAGTTGGAAGGGAGATTGTTTACATGGATTTAAGTCCTTATGCAAAGATTCTCTAGCACATTTTCTCAAAGACACTCTCACAACAGTAGCTCCAAAGATCATGTTACTAAAGTAGGGAGATTTGCAATCTACCATTTGATGACTAGGACGTCGTTTAACCTCCTGCACATGATCTTTATTCACTTTGTTTAGTCCATCAACGACTTAACAAAAGAGGTGTACAACTCCTACTACACTTCTCTAGTTTACAAGTTGTCGGTTTATTAGAAGGTAGTGAACCATATGATGTCTGGAAATATTCTTGTCTTTGTAAGGAATAATATTCTTGTAGGTAATGCTTCTCAAGGACAAGCCTTCAACATTAGCAACATTTTCCAAATGCAGTTACAAGCAAAATGGTTGGTGAAGGTTCTTGAGTCGACGTTGCAAGAATTGTTGCTATGCGAAATGATCAACTGAGTCCTCCTCACATGGATGTTAACAAGAAGGACCTCATAAAGGTAGCGAGTTTTAGCATAACCGTAACGAGGGAGAAGCTAGAATTCACTGAGGGAGAAGAAGGGCTCAACTACGGGAGCAAAGCGAGAGCAAGGTTTCAGTGAGGGATAATCATGGTTGTAGTGGGGGAGAAAAAGGGTTTGAGTGGTTTGATTAAGGGAGAACCAACGTTGAGTGGCTCAAGTGAGGGAGAAAAAGTGTGAGAGATATGAGTGATTGCAAAGTCAGCTTCTCAACAACTTACTTTTATTTTTATAATTATTAATTATTTTAAAATTCATATGTAAAATCAGTAGGTAATTATTTTTCCACTTACATACCAATATATCCTTTGCAAAGTTCCCACCCAAATGCGCTAACATTACATATGGATAATATGTATGTAAATTTTTTCCCATTACCTACGGAAAAATCCGTATGTAATGGAATTTCCAACATCCGTATGAAATATCCGTCTGTAACATGTCCATTACTTATAGATTAGAATTCATATATAATAATTTGTATGCAAATTGCAATGTTGTAGTGTATCTACTATGGAAAAATATTTACTAGTAATATATTCTCAACCATACTAGGTATAATGTTACAAAATATAAGTATAGAATATTATTTGGTTAATTTATCAACCTTCCATATACGCATTCATCACCCTCCTAAAACTCAAATTCTTGATATTTGATCCCCAAAACATCTTTTTCTCTGATATCTATTGTATTTTTCTCTTTTTCTCTCTCTACTATATAGTACACATCCCTTTTAATTTTAATTGAAAAAATTGTTCAAAATCATAAAACATTTTAAGTATAGTATAACTTGTTTATCATACATAAGGAGAAAGTGAACAACAAATAACAAACATTGTTAATGATATATTTATACAAGAACATGGTACAAATATTTTAATTTGCATGAATTAATTTCAGAATATTGTAAGGAAGGCACAATTGGGTTCCACTAAAACACTCATTTGCATATATTTTATTTGTAGCTTCAGTAGGGTGAGCAAAGTCAAAAAAATAATATTCATTCCGGTTTGCACAAGGTTTCCTTCCTTGTACACACGAGTCAAAAATATATTTGAATCCTGAAAATGTAATAAATAAAAACATCAATTATGATCATATTGGAATACAAAAAACACATGAACTTCTTAATAACTTTTTTTTCAAAAGATTAATGGGAGACGTTGTTTACCAAAGTTTTCAGGAGAATTTCTTATTTTCTGAGTGAAATTGTAATTATCCAAATTAATAAAGTGTGAATGTGAGAGTTGAGTTTGCAACTCTTGTAGCTTCCCAGGGAGTTTGTTTGAGTAATGTTTAACCTTCTGATTTATATCTTCATTGCATTTTTGGGAATATGGTGTCCTTACAACAGATACTGGTGTGCAACCAATTTGACCAATTCTACTTACCACAAACTTTCGAGCTCCAAGATCATAAATTCTCTGGGGAAAAATAAAGAATGAAGGAAACACATTTTTCACATTATTTGGAAAAGATTAAATGCTATGATATGTAAAATACTTAATTGAAAGGTCACATATTAAAATTTAACAATTACTACATGTGAGAAATCAACATATAATTCAAAACATTTATTAAAAGATTACCTTGATACGTGAAACCAGTTGTTCAATTAGGTAATCTGCATATTTTTCTGGATTTAGATTGTTATTGGTTCCATTTGGATACTTGAAATAATTCAACATGTAATCATTAGATCCAATTGATAAGAGATATAAGGAATTGGCTAAGTAAAGCCTTAGTTTTGTTTTGCTATGTATGCTTCTTGGAAGATCGTTGGCCATAGTTGAGGTGAAGTATTCAATTTGTTTGTCTAAAGACAAGCAATCCCCCTTCGTCACAAAATAAAAATATGATGAGAAATAAATTGAACAAGAAATTTTTATTTGAGTCAAATATGTTTCTTATCATGAAGTTACTTTTAAAATTATATTTTTTTCCAAATTGAACATATGTTTATTTTGTTCATGTATTTTATAAAAATTATATAAAACATCTTTTCAACAAATAACATTTGAAATATTTATTATATCATAAATGAAGTTCTATTATGAATTAGACTATAACTTTCATGTCTTGTTTGTTGAAAGGATATTTTATATGACTTTCATAAAATGCAAAGAAATAAATATATAGTTTTTAAAGATGAAAAATAATTTTTGAAAATAGTTTGAGAAAAAAAAAGTACATTAAACTCTATTTATTTATTTTAAATCTTACTGCTCTAGTTGAATTCAATATTCCACAAGAGCCTGATGCATAGTTAATTCCTTTGATTACTTGATGTCTCCTAGACTTGTTCACACCTAAGTATGGAGGTGGCATTGGCAAACCCAATCTAATAGCTACAAAAGGACAAAAAATGTATAATAATCCTTGTAATATTGTTTTTATGTTTGCATGGAAACAATAAATAAAAAAGTTACCAATAAGGTCAGCAAGGGTTTTGCCATTGCTAAACCTTCCTGTGGAACAGTTATTGAAGTCGATGCCATAGGGAAATGCATTTGCCTTAGCAAGTGTGTTGAGGTTGTTGTTGTTTCTAGCGTCTACAGTTGAATCACCAAAAACGTACAAAGCTGGCACAATTCTCTTTTTAGAATGTGAGGCATTGGCCAATAATGTTAATTGTTGAGTTATGATTATGGAAATAACCCAAAGAATTTTTAACCTTTTTTCCATTTTGTTTTATTTTGGAGCAATTGAACAATGCAAATAGTGTCTTAAATAATGGTCTTTATAGTAAGCATCATTGTTTCATAAGGAAAAGTACAACTCAAATGTGTGTAGCTATCTCTCAATATGCTTCATTTTTTAATTCCCGTTTTGTTTCCCAATACAATTTTTGTTATTCCTTTCTAAATTAGATAAAGGCTAACTCATTTTACTTTATTCTTCCCTTTTCATCTCTTTTTAGCTCCATCTTTCTTCATTTTGCTTAACTAATTTTTAAAGTTATATTTCTTATTTTTATTTGTGTGTAAATATAGTTCCTATTAGTTAGAAGGTAGCTATATATAGAATACTTTTGTCGAATCAAATTCATTTTTATAGTATTTTTTATTTTAAAATTTCTTCATTATAAATTTTTTTACTCTCTAATAAATAATTAATATTAACAATTAAGTTTTAAAAAAATGAATTGCAAATGTAAAATGTGTGTAATTAACACTTATTTTCTTAAATTTATTTCTCTCTTAATTTTGTTTCTTATGCACCTCTACTTTTTTTTTTAAATATATTTTTTTATTTATTTGTTTTTATCACCAAAGAAAACTATATAATAATAAATTGTGTACTTAAGGTATTCCAATCCTTATACGTGACATTTACAATAGG
The DNA here is from genome assembly GCA_027742785.1 of Vigna reflexopilosa. Lineage (NCBI taxonomy): Eukaryota > Viridiplantae > Streptophyta > Magnoliopsida > Fabales > Fabaceae > Vigna > Vigna reflexopilosa. Next base: position 13,990,054 of record CM050921.1, read on the forward strand.
CATTGTAATAGTATGTTCTTTAATTAGATTTTCCAATCAATCTTATACCAAGCATAATATTTTTCAAATGATTTGATTACATAGGAAAAGTCCCTTTTTTAGGGTATTTAGCCAAAGAATATGCCTAACATATCCTAAATATTTTAGATAAAGATTCATATTACAAAAGATAATTCAATCTTTCTAATATGTCAAAGAATGCATTATATCTTTATAAGATTGCACCAAAATCTCACAAGACAACACGTATGCAAGACCTATTAAAGTACTGTTATATTCCCTTGTTTTCTTCCATCTGGGGGAACTTTATTGTTACCACGAGCTTATATCCGACCAATTGGGTATGGAGGCATGCTGGCTTGAAAGGACTGAGTAGTCAACATGCAAGAAAGAGCCTCGCAGTCGTTCGGTCCTGACAGTAGTTGAGCGGAGTTAAAACACAATTAATATTACAACGGCTACTTATATGTGGTTAAGGTTTGCTTTAATGATCATTAAGACGTAAATTAATTAGTCAAATTCTTATAAACTCTATAAATAAAGGTTTAATTTTGAGGTAAACTCACTTTTTTTCCATAATTGAATTACTTAAGAACTCCAGAGAAAGATTCTGACTTGAGCGTCAGAGTGTATTCTACAGGTCACCCCCATACACCGATCAGTCACACAGAGCAAAGAGCGGAGCAAAAGTTCGGCAAAGACAGGAACATCACACAGGCGTCATCCTCGTCCCATTACAGCAGAAACATTTACTACTTAGCATTTTCTTTGTTATAATATTGTGTTCTCCATAATACATTAAGCTACTCACGCATAAGATTTCTTCCAAAATACTTCAACTATCTTTTCCAGTACTATCTTTCATATCCCTTTGAACTTCTTCACAATGGGTGTAAAGCCCCACTTTCCTTAGTTGTAATTCTAAAACACTTGCACAAAAGCTAAATTAAAAAAAAAATAAGTCTTTTAGTATTTTATATACCACTCCCTTTGCTCCCTCTCTTATAGGTTAAGCTATATTCCTTTTCATCCCACTACTTATACGCTTTATTGTCAAAACCCTTTACTATTTATGAAATCACTAAAAAACACTAGAGGGTGTTGAATAATGTTTTAAAATCTATTTTGGAAAGTAGGGTCTAATGGATTTGTAAAAGATGTTTAGACACTGGTTTTTATAAAGGGCGTACATGAAAAATGTTTTAAAGAGCAAAGCAATAAAATACATATTTTATACTGGTTCACTCAATCTTGAGTTACATCTAATTACCCCTTAAAAAAATCTTAAGAGATTCCATTAATCTTTAAGAATATTACACAAATATTACCTTTTCAGGTTTACAACAAGTATTAGCACCACTCCTAGTTCACCTAGTCAACACAACTAGTCTGAGTTTAACCACTCTGGTATATAAATATTTTAACCACTTCTGGTATCAACCTTAGACAATTGTCTAGACTGTTTAACTCAGTTGAGCTAAACACTTAGTGTTTTAATTCTCTTCAGAATGTACAACATAATGAGTGTTATGAGCAAATACAGATTAGCAACTCTCAAAGAGAGGATAAAAACAATACAATGACATATGAGATTCTGTTAAGGTTCTTTCTCTTAAGAAACTTAGCTTCAAACGGTATAGAGCAACAATATGCTTGTATGAGCATTCACAAGTTCACTATGGTATCCTTTTTTTTCTAGTCTTCTCTTCAAGCTTGTGTTTATTTATAGTTGTTGGAAAACAGGATGGCTCAGTTTCAACACCAAAAGGGGGGTGAATTTGTGAGGTTTAAAAATCAGAGTCTTTTCAAAATCTTTTTCGCAAAGTATAAACCTTTACAAAGTTTCTTGAATCGCAAGGAATGAAAAGTTTAAGTGCAGCGGAATTACAAAGTTGACTACGTAAACAGTTAAGTCGACTGAATGTAAAAGTGTAAGGATAGAGAAATCAAACGCAGGTTTTTATACTGGTTCGGCCTCAATGCTTACGTCCAGTGTCCTTCCACAACCAGGAAGCAAATGCACTATAATGGTCAAGGTTTTTACAACAAGGCTTTTATAGAGACCTCCACGTCAAAAATATAAAACACCTCTCTAACCCTCTAACCAAAATATAGGCAGCAACACAATGATCTGTAGCAAGATATCCCCTCTTCTACAAAATTCAACCCACTTTGAACAATCCTCAAAGTGTCCAGACTTCACGAGTCAACCTCCTGTAATCTCAACAGGATAACAAACAATCTTTCCACAGATTGACAGTAATCTTGATCAACAGATGAACACCACAATGTGTAGAATGTGATCAACCAGAAAGCACAAAATCTTCTCCCTAAAGAACCTCGTCAAAGAAAGATCACCACGGTCTTCTTGATGAGTTCTTGGAGCAACCAATCACAGAATCTTAATCTGAAACAACAAATGAAAATGTTAGTTCAACCAAAGTCTTTGTGATTAACAACATCACGTCTATTTATAGTTTTCTCTAAATCAGACGTTTTGTAGTCGACTGTGCTACTAATGAAGTCGACTGTCATCAGACAATTATAACAGTTAAGCAATTCAGCAGCAGTTATAACAATTAAGCAATTCAACAACAGTCCTAACAACCAAATTGATTTTGCAATTAATACATTTGACTATCATAAATGATTTAACAGACATTTGAAATATAGTCGTTACTGTACATAAGCATTAACAGAATTTTAAATTAAATAGTCGACTTAGACACTTCAGCTCAATTTGAAAATCTTTTCAATGCAAAATCACACATAGCACTGCTTTTGAAAATCTGTGCAAAGTCACTAGTTTAAGTCGGCTTACTTCATAATGAAGTCGACTTAGAACTTGCAGATTTGCCACACATTATGAGTTCATCAAAGTGCATGTGGTTTTCCTTTTCATGAACATATGTAATGCAAACACAAAGATATGTATCAAGTATAAGATCAGTGAATATGCATACATATATCAGAAACAACACAGAACATGTTCATAAGACATCAATCATAGTAAAGAGTAGAACATGTACCACATAACAATACATGTGTTATTAATAATGTGTTGTCATCATAAAAAACCAGAGCAATTACAGCACTATGAGATTAAGGTTAGCTAAACCAGTGCTTCCTTTATCAACAATTTCAACAATAGCTTTTCTTGAGAAATGACTGTTAAACAGAGAGGTTAACTTCATGTAAAGTTGGTAGCCCTTTTAGGTGACAAGTCAGACTCAGTCTACTTTGCAGAGGTACAATGCTTTGTCATAGCTTTTATCAAAACCTAGCTTGTGCGATGTGATAAAGCAAATGACTTAAAGGAAACATTCTTAGAATGCTCTTCTTCTCTCACAATGTCTTTTTTTCTTTGGTGTCATGATTTTGGTCATATCTTTTTCCTTTATTGACTTACATGGATACCAAGAACAAAGTATACAAGCATCAAAGTTGTTTTTGTTACATGCCTTAAATATTATGAAAGCATTGAGCAGTGTAGCGTGTTCAAGACAATTTATGATTTTCCATTTCATTAATAGATGCATCATTTGGTAGGACAATTGTATATTCATCAGATGGTATAAACATAAATGTTTTCTTATGGCTAAAACATTTAGCGGTCACTCATCAAACAATGTTTTCTCTAGAAAGCTTTGCTTGATATAACATTATATTGAATAAACATTCTTTTAATGTTAGTGTCACATGAGAGATAGACTTTTGTTTTCTTAAGAAGCTAGCTAATTTTACTCATATACTGAGAGATTTCAATGAGATAATTTCTTTTAACCACTTATCTTATGATATTGTTTATATAACTTTGCGTCTATGTTCAAGCGAGGTTAGTGCTTAGATGCTAGATCATACATGTGTTATCTAGTTCAGACGTTATGGGGTATAAATACTCTATTAGGGGTTTTATATCGTTTAGCGCAAGTCTTTAAGCTAGTATTTTGCTTAATGGGATGACTATCATTTATCACGAAATGCTATGTTCTATATATAGTTTCGATAACATTTAGAGTATGTATATTTTCAGGGTCATAATTACTCTAATATTTATCATGTATATTTTGTCTTAGTGATTCAGATAGACGATTTTGTCTGTTAACCATCTGTCTTTCGGACAAACCTAATTGTTTGGACGCTTCTTTTCATAACAATATTTTATTGAGTATTGTTTGATAAATTTAAAAACATGGGTTGTTCGACATTATGATTTTGTCTCAAGAGAAAACACCATCAACATCATTAATTCAGAGTGAAAATTGTGACACAAGTATGATATTTACACCCAAAATCAAAGTCTTCTGAATGTTACAAAAATATGATGATCATGTTTTTTTTTTTCAACTTAAAACAATGGAATGAGTTTAGAAGCCATACAAATAAAGTCAGGTTTTGTAAAAGTTAGTCAAAAATATCATTAACATTGTTAATTAAAAGTGAAAAATATTACATGCTATAAGTTTTGCATGCTATAAGTTTTGCATCCCAAATGAAGGTCTTTTAAATGTTAAGTGAAAAGTTAGTTAAAAATACCAAAATTATTAAGTGTAAAAAGTTATAACATTGAGAAAATCTTTTCTCCATTGAGAAAATTGATAAAAAAGCCAAAGTCATGTCAAACTTTTCACTCTTAATTAATAATAATGATGGTGTTTTTCACTAACTTTTATAAAACCTAACTTTATTTTTATGATTTCCAAACTCATTCCATGTGAAAAAAATACTTAAAAAAAGAAAACGTTCATTATTATATTTTTATAACATTCATAAGATCTTGATTAGAATGCAAAAGTCATAATTGTATCATACTTTTTAATCGTAATTAAAAACGTGTTTGATAGTGTTTTTTTACTAACTTTTTACAAAATCTAACTTTATTTTTATAGCTTTCAAACTCATTCTATTGTCTTAAATGAAAAAATATTTGAGAAAACATTGATTATCATATTTTATAACAACTTAAAAATCATAAACTTATCACTATTCAACTTTTTCCTTAATTAATTTATTTAACAGTGTAACTATACATTTTTTAATATTATTATCTAAAAAAATTACAACTACATTAATAATTAATAATAATTCATTTATTATAGTTTTTGTATATAATTTTCTTTTTACTTTTTTCCTTCTCTTTTCCAAAAAGAGAAAATTAAAAAAAAAAAACTAACTCACCTAAAAAAATGCTATGAGAAAAAATATGCTTTTTTGTCCTTATTGCAGAAAAAGAAAATCAAAAGTTTTCTTTAATTTAATATTTTAATAAATTATTATAACGTCAAATAAAGGAATAATGATTATTGATTATTACAGTGGAAACTTATGCGAAGGTAGATTTGTTCACTTTTATCTTATAATTATAAAAAATAAAAAATTAATTATTCTAATTATTATTAAAATAAAAATCTTATTAAATTTATAAAAGATATAATTTTAAAAGATAAAAGAATTTATATTAACAAAAATAAAATTCACAATAGAATGTTCAAACCAAAAATACATTATAAAATAATTGTTAAAATCAACCCTCATTTGCACTAGTGGAACATGTAGACTTGGAACAACGAGTATTGTGTCTCTGAGTATACTTAGTAATTACTTGGTCATTTAAGTGCATCAGAATTATATGAAAAATTCAGTTATATAAGGAATTCTATTAAAGTGTATAGGACATATTTGTTTTTCAAATTGACTAGATAATCAATTATTTGTTATTAAGATTAGACAGACAGCATTTTTAATTACAGGTTACTTTTAATCCCCTAGTGAAAAATTCGTGTGTTAATTTATTTGTTTTTATAAAACCAAAATATAATAAAAAAAATTATTATTACTATAATTATAAAAATAAATATACATAATTTTTATCAACTTATTATAGGTAATTATTGTAATTTTAAAAAATAGTTAAATTTAAAAAAGGTTAAATAAAATATATCAATTTAAAAAAAAAACAGTCATTTAAAAAATAAAATTGATAAAATAATTATTTTAATTTAAAAGAATAGTTATTAAAAGAGTAAAAGTAAAAAAACAAATATATATACTAAAAGAGAAAAATCTTTTTTATATAATAATATCTAAATTAACTAATTTTATAAAAAAAAATCATCTTTGTATTTAAATTTTTAACTATTTTAATGATAATAAATTAAATTTTATAATCAAATGTCACTATAAAAAAATAGAAAAATATAACTATGATTTTTAATTGTTTTTATCAATAAAATTAATAAGTCAATAAATTACTTATATTTAGCGAGAATTATACCTTATCATTGATTTCCTTAATTTAAATTAATTTATTAAATTTAGAAATATGATTAAACTTAAGACAAATATATATTTTCAATCAATTAATTAGAATAAAAGTATTACTAAAATTAATATTTGGATTTTAAAATTAAAATAATTTTTTCATTAAGTAATTAGTTTGATTGTATATATTTATTTAGAAATAAAAAAGTTAAAAAAATATAAAAATTAGATTAGTGTTCGAATCCTAATTCATTTCTCCAGGATATAAGCTAAGGGAGGAAGTCAAAAGTTGACCTTGAGAATTGAATTATGACAGAGAAAAACGCTTTTCTTGATAACTGTAATTTTTTTTTTCTAAAACTTCTATTATTATGTCAAAAAAAATTATTTTATCTATCTAGAGGAAAATAAAAGAGGAGGTCATTGACTCATCGTTAATTTCGTGTGGGAAGAGATTTTCAGATAAAGGAATTGTAGGTATCAATGATGTTTGTATTTACATACTTGAGAGAGTAAGAATACGGATTTGTGGTGAGAGAGTAAGAATATGGATTTGTGGTGAGAGAGTAAGAATATGGATTTGTGGAATACCTTTCTCATCCATCTTACCAGAGCAGATTTGTGAGGATAACTTTACTTTCTATCATATATTTATTTATATATATATATATATATATATATATATATATATATATATATATATTTTTATAGATGATTATATTTTGAATATTTATATATGGAGAATTTTAGAAAAAATATTTATAATTCAAAAAATTTAAGACAAGATCAAATATTATAACAAGTCCTTTTGAATATTTTAATTATCTTTTTTAATATTATAATGATCTATGAAAGAGAAAATTTAAAGAATGTGTGAAGATCATGATGAGTACAATTGAATAATAAATTAGAAAATTAGATAAATTATAATTTTATTTTAATTTTACATAATGTTAAGTTTGTTAAATAGTTCAAATTATATTTGCTGGACGAGCGGACATCCTTAAACGAAAGTCTAAATATGATGTATAGTATTCAAAACAAGCTTTTGGTTTGAATTTTTTTTGATACCAAATATGATATGATATAAAGAGTAATGTTTGGATATCTCTTTTATCTTATTTTTCTTACATATTAAAAAAAACCAAATTTTTTTTAATGGTTGTATTTTATGCTTTGTTTTGAAATTATGTTTGATTTGTTTTTTTAAAATTTTGTAAGGAATAAAACCCTAATATTTTAGCCAATTCTGTTGGGTTTTAATTATTCATGTTCTTCGTTTAAATTGTGCATTTCTATATTTGATTCGTGGAATTATTTTTGCTTTTTCAATTAATTGTAGTCTCAAATAAATGTTTTCATTGATCTTGCATGAGTATTGGTGTTGAATTGTAAAATTAAAAAGACTAGTGGATCCAAGTCTAAAGGAAACAAATATATATTAAAATAAAGAAAAAAAAGAAAGTAAGAATTCATTGTAGAGTTCAACACAATTATTATGTCGCACTATTGCTTATGATTGTTAATCTAATATATATATATATATATATATATATATATATATATATATATAGTCTTTTTAGAGTCTCATGTTGTCTCATTTAACTCTTTTATAATTCCTTGAAGTTTTGTCTAGAGTTTTGTATTTTCTTTTACCTCTTGAATCAAAATTTAGATCTCACAATGTTATTCACATTGTTTGTCTAGTCTTTGTTTAAGATACTGAAGTTCTTTGCCAAATGCTAAAGGAAATTTGAGTGAAAAAAAGAGTGTTTTAATTGAAAAAAAATAGCCTACAAGTGTGATACACAAGTGGATTTTGAGTAAAACAATATAGATAGTGACAAGGTTTTAAATATATCATGTTATTTTGTCTTCCTAACCTTTCTTGCACGATTTAACAATATTGAGCAATACAACATTTTTTAGCGAAGACATCTTTTGAACAATGGTTTAACATATGGCTTAACCTATCAGGATCATTTGATTAGAGGAAATGAAAGTACGAAGAGAGTTTCATAAAGAGATACACCATGCTTGTGTGGTCTTGGAGGAGGAAGTCAATGAAATGCATAGTACACCTAAATGGAAAAATAGGTAAGCTTAAAGGGAGGCGCAAGCATGACAAAAAATATTTGCCTACAAATAGAAAAAATGTTCTAAGATACACTAAATTTGAAGGTTATCATCATGAAACTCATCAATGTTTTAATTGGAAGGCAACTTCCATGAGCAATAAAGACCTTAAGAACCACAACTTGAAAAAGGAGGAAGAAAGGACTTTGCAAAAGTAGGATGTGTAGAAATGAACACAATAGGAGAAACTCTAGAGAGCACAGGAAAAGGAAGCAAAAGAAATTAAAGAAAGAGAAGAAAATGAAAAGAAATAAAAGAAAGAGAGAGAAGAGAAAGAAAATAGAGAAAGGAAAGAGATAAAGGGAAAAAGGAGAAAATCATCCTGAATTATCATTTAAAGGAAGTATTAATTCGATGATGTTTGTATTTAAAGACTTGAGAGAGTAAGAACACGAATTTGTGGAATACTTTTCTGATCCCATTTCACCAAAGTAAAGAAGATTTGTGAGGATAACTTTACTTTTTATCATAAGGTTTAATACCATTGTTGGTCCCAATTTTTGTCAGCTTTATTCGAAATGGTCCTAATTTTTTTAAAATATTCAATGTACTCCTAAAGATCGTAATTTCTATTCAATTTAGTCCTTTTTGCAAACACCGTTTAAATCGTTAACAACCAAATGTCCAACTGTGCAATCAGTGAATGACATGTCATTTAACTACTAACCTACCTTGACTGAAACATGACGCAGCCAATGAGGGACTACCACTTGGCAGCCCCTTCCCCACCCAAGAAATTAGGTTTCTGAATGCAAGGGGGAAAGGCTTCCTTATGCTTGCGCCGCAAGAGGAAAACTGAATGGGTTTCGTGATGCTGCTAGTCGAAGATGAAACTCAAGATAGTCCAACGACGATGTCTCAAAGTGAACATGCTGTCCATAGAGGCGTTGCTGCACTGCGCGAGTAACGACGGTCCTATAGCGGTGGCACTACGGTGCGAAGGGGTTTGGGCTTTTCTAGATTTGCAAGCTTGAATGCTCGTGTTCTCCATGGCTACGCATGTTGCGATTTTGGGCTAGCGCAAGGGTGGTTGTGAAGACATCGAAAAGCAGGAGCGTCGCGATGCGAATCTGGCTCGTCGTTGCTTGTCTGCGATTTGGTTTCTTTGGTTTCTTTCTAATTGCAGGTTCGAAGAGCAGCTTCGTGATGGCTGGAGAAGTCGAAGATTGATGGAGAATGACGCTTTTCCGGCGGCGATTCTGCTCCAATTGGCTTTTTCGTTCTCTGCATTTCCCTTTGCAGGTTGAAGACTTGACTAGAGAAGATGAGCTCGTGCATGGCTCGCTGTGTCTTGCGACGGTCATGGTTGTTGCGACAAGATGTTGATGGCAATTCACAGTGGAGGAAGGGGAAAATGGTCATGGTGGTGTTTCTAGGTGGTTGTTGGACAGAGAAGATGAACCGCGGTGGTGGTCGTGCTCTATGGTGGCGCGGTTAAAGTGTCCACGTCAGCAATTAAATGAGATGTCATTCATTGATTTCACAGCTAGACATTTGGCCATTAACGATTTAAACAACGTTTGCAAAAAGGACTAAATTGAACAAAAATTACAATCTTTAGGACTACATTGAACATTTTTAAAAAATTAGGACCATTTCGAAGAAAGCTGACAAAAATTGGGACCAACAATGGTATTAAGTCTTATCATAATATCACTAATGTAGCTAATTTAAGGTGGTGGAGTTGGTTCAAGGTATTTGAATTGGTTTAATACGGGAATGTTGATTTGTGATGGAGCTCAAGGAGGAACCGATTTGATGGGCTATCGCGGCCATACAAATTTGATTGCATAAAAGAATGCAGTATAGACTAGGAAGTGACTCCTAGGTCGTCTCTCAAGGACCAAATGTGGTTCGAGAATTAGGTCAGACACGAAGTGGGGGGGTTTATTGAAAAGTTTGTGAATGCGATGAATTAAATTAAAACATGGATGCAAACAGAAATATGAATACAAAAATGCAAAACGAAATCACATACAGAATAAAAATGGTTGGTCATTAACTTAATTAGAATGTTTCCAATCACAGATCAAAAAAATAAAGTTGCGACTCAAACCTCTAATCCAACAAAGTTAACCAACTAAGCGAAGGTTAACCCTGTTTTCATAAAAGCGAACTAAGCGAACGCAGTGTTAATATCAAATCTAAATTACACCATTCAGTTACATCAACTAAGCGAAGATGTAACACCAACTGGGCAACTAAGCGTATACCCAATTGCAAATGCAAAAATAGAATTCACATTAACCAAGTCAGAGTGCACAGACAATCACAATTCAAGAATCTCAAGGAAACAGTGCAATATCGTCAATGACCAACCAAACTAATTTAAGCTACCATGGAAATTAAATTAAAACGACTAAACAAATTAGACAACATTTAAACATCAAACACTGCTACCAATTAATTAGCAAACACAGTTAAAAATAATTAAATGCAAAACTACTTAAACACAAAAACTCAACCTATTAACTAAATTAATTAAAAACCAAGGAAACCAACAAGCCTAATTTAATCCTAGCAAATTACTTTGACTAAATAACAATTAACAATTAATTTTAAAAGTCCAAATGACCAAGAAAAGGCACATGGCCGTGAGTCACCATGCACCCAAGTCAAACTCCAAGTTCACCTTCTATAAGCCACCAAATGTGTTGACTTCTTCTCCCATGTGTACCATTTTTCAAGGAAATTAACATGTGCCTTCCAAACTCTCCAAGACCGTCCCTTCTCTCCTTCCATGCAGCAAAAATTCTCATTCCAATAGCAAAGCACAAATTTACGTGAGCTAGAAAGAAGTGGCTACAAAAAGTGCTTCAAACCAATGGGTAAATGGAAAATACTTTGGGTGGTCTAACCAAGATGCCATGTAGGCAAGGTCAAAGGAAATAAAACACCTAAACACTCCCTTCCTAATGGTGATTCTCGGCAGCAATGCAAGGAAAAGACAAAACCAAAAGTGGCAACATTCCTTTAGTGAAAATGTGCTTCATATTTTGCTTGTCCAAAAGAGGTAAAAACTTAAATGCTCCTTTTTCTCTCACTTCCAACCTCAATTTCGGTTTTCTTTCTTCTCAACCACCATCCAAAGCTTTCATCTACTCTTCAATACCGAGAATGACTTCAAGAAACCAAAGTTCAAGTTGCAAATGAACACAAGAACAATAAACCCAAACTTCTACTCATCAACCCAACTTCAACACTACCATTTCTTCAAGTTTCTTTGCAAAAACGAAAATGATAACCAAGCAATCAATCCCAGCTCTGTCCAGCCACAATAACAACCCCAAGATCTGGTCCCATCCTTGTTTCAAACATAAAAAACGAAATGCAAGAAGAAAGAGTCCAAACCACAATACCCACACATCAAGTTAAGCTCTATTCAACCAAAAACTCACATAGAACTCCATTTTTATCATCCAACCAAATAAAATGCAAAGAAAACGAGAAGAACAACAGAAAAGGGAGAGGAAAACGAAATACAAAGTCACTCAAAACCAACATTCACCATGGAAATGCAAGAACAAGCTCTAAAACTCAAACTCCAAGCATCAAGAACAAGCAAATGGAAGTGGAAATGAATGGTTTTTCAACACCAATAAGTTAAGACAACCATGAGTAAATTAAGAGAAGAAGAAAATCTGCATCTTGCTCATTGAAATGGCCAAAACCGAGACACCCAAGTCAAGCTCTCTCAAGGCATGTTCATACAAGAAACCCTAAGAGAGAAAAGCTCAAAACATGAAAAATGAAGTGTGTAAGAGTGTCTAAAGTGTGTGGTCGGCCAAGGCTCTCTAAAATGCCAAGAGTTTCACATTTGGTGGGGTCCACACACTACAAGTAAGCCCTAAAGAGATGCGACATGGCCCCCACAATTGGTTTTTTACAAAAATGCCCCTAAAAGGGTCCAAAACACCTAATTCTAATCAAGGGCTTCTAGAAAACGAAATTACAACTTTAATTAAAATCTAAATGACTAAATATTGAGTCTTGAATGTGCCACACCATATCCTAATGCTCCAGATGATATTTCCACAATTTCCCTGTAACCAAAAATACGCTTAATCAGCTCAAAATATCCAAATTAGCGAAAATACGAATTTCCGACCAAATTAAGCAGAATTCGGAAAACGGGGAAATAACAGACAATTAAACACAATTCCCTGGTTTATTTAAGTGCAATAAACTAAATATGGTTCAAGAAATAATGACTCATCACGATTTCATTATCATTTTCATATATTTGGTTATGTTTATATATATATATGTGTGTGTGTGTATGTATTTATTTATTTATTTTGATAGATGTTGTATTTTGTGCTTTGTTTTCAAATTATGTTTGATTTGTTTTTTTATAATTTTGTAACGAATAAAACCATAATATTTTAGCCAATTCCGTTGGGTTTTAATTTTTCGTGTTCTTCGTTTAAATTGTGCATTTCTAGATTTGATTCGTGGAACTATTTTTGCCTTTTCAATTAATTGTAGTCTCAATTAAATATTTACATTGATCTTGCATGAGTTTTGGTGTTTGAATGACAATCTGGTTAGATTTTTTATTTATTTGTGTGTTGAATTGTAAAATAAAAAAGAATAGTAGTGGATCCAAGTCTAAAGTAAACAAATATATATTAAAAAAAAGAAAAAAAAAGAGAAAGTAAGAATCCGTTTTAGAGTTCAACACAATTATTTTGTCACACTATTGCTTATGATTGTTGATATAATATATTTATTCTTTTTTTAGAGTTCCCATGTTGTCTCATTTAACTCTTTTTTGGAGTCCTATTATTTTCTATTTTTATTGTTTTATGACTTTTATAATTCCTTGAAGTTTTGTCTAGAGTTTTGTCTTTTCTTTTACATTTTGAGTGAAAATTTAGATCTCACAATGTTATTCACATTGTTTGTCCACTATTTGTTTAAGCTACTGAAGTTTTTTGCCAAACATTAAAGGGAATTTGAGTGAAAAAATGAAAGTATTTTAATAAAAAAAAATAGTCTACAATTGTGATACACAACTGAATTTTTGAGTAAAACAATAAGGACAGTGACAAGGTTTTAAATATATTATGTTATGTTTTTCTTCCTTGTTGAGATTGTTGACAACACAATTTCTATATTGCTCTAGTTTTTTATGATGACAACACATTGCTTAATAACAAGCTTATGTTGTTGTTGCATTACATGTTCTTATGCTGATTGTTTATTATATGTGTTGAACATGTTTATGTAATGTGTTACATGTTCCTATGTTGATTGATTTATATATATATATATATATATATATATATATATATATATGGAACGTGTTTATATGTGCTTTATGTGCTATGTGCAATGCATCATTACATACATTTTACTGCACATGATTTAAACCTGAAAACCACAAGCACTTTCATGATCTTATAACTGTGTGACAAAGCTATAGTACAGTCGACTACATTATTAATGGATTCGACTATGCTAAAATCTTACAGATTTTGAGAATCAGTGCTCTGTGAATTTTTGAGAAGAAAAGAATTTCAAAGTGTTTTGCATATTGAAAGTCGACTATGTGTGCCACACATTCGATTGTGTTTGTTGTCTGATTTGAAATTTTGTTATGCTCTTGCACTCTAACGGATATATTTTTAAAAGTTAGTTGAGCATTGATGACTTGGTCAACTGTATTAAATGTGTTTTGTTTTTGGTTGACTGTATGCTACCAGATTGACTGAACTGTTATAACTGTCATAATCCAGTCGACTGAATTAGTAGCATATTCGACTGAGAATCTGTCTGTCTAACAGAAATCTATAAATAGGCTGAACACGATTCTATTCAGGGACTTTTCATGAACTGACACTTTCATTTCTGTTTCAGATTGAATTCTTTGTTTTTAGAAGCTCCAAGAATTCTCCAAGAAGACGATGATGATCTTTCTTGAAAGAGATTCGAAGGGAGATTGTTCTACGCACACATTGATTGATCATATTCTACACAAGATGGTGCATCTGGTTTGATCACACTGAGGCTTGGCATCCTTGAAGACTACTGCGTTGATTTTGTGGCTTGGCATCCAAGAAGAATGTTATTTGGACCTGTTGGTGATTACAGGGGTTTGTTCACTTTGAGGATTGTTCAAAGTGGTATTGGTAGATTGCAGAAGAGGGGATATCTTGCTGCAAGTCTTGCTGTTGTTGTTGCCTATAGTTTGGTTAAGGGTTAGAGAGGAGATTTATATTTTTGACGTGGAGGTTTTCTATAAATTCCTTGTTGTAAAAACCACAACCATTATAGTGCATTTGCTTCGTGGGTTGGAAGGACACTAGATGTAGGCATTGTTGGCCGAACCAGTATAAAAACCAGTGTTTGATTTTCTCTATCCCTGCACTCGTATTTTACAGTCGACTTTATCTTTAACGTAGTCAACTATGTTTTTCCGCTGCATACAGATTTTCATAACTTGCATATCAAGAAAGTTCTAAAAGTTTTATACTTTGATTTCAAGATTGCGAAAAGAACTTGTTTTTGATACATCACCAATTCCCCCCCCCCCACCCTCTTGGTGTAAAAACGAAGCCTACCTGTTTTCCAACAATTGGCACCAGAGCTGGTTTTCATAAGATATTTGAAAAACTAGTCGACTCTGTTTTTCTCTCATTCGACTATATAAACCTGGGAATGGCTTCTATTTCGCATTCTAAAAAGACTTATTATTTCAAAATTGATTTTGTATCTACACCCTGCAATAAGAAGTAAAACTCTATAACTGATGGGTTCTATGAATCTTTTGAAATAGGAAACTTGATACACAAGGCAACTCGAGATGGAGAATCTTGTCCAAAAACGCAAAGATCAATTCTGTCAGATAACAGATTTACAAGGTTTCTGAGAAAGAAAGATGAACAAAGCTATCTAGTTGATATCAAGAATGCCAAGAATAAAGAAGAAGTGACTATGATGGCAAAATCCAGAATTGTCAAGACTGATTTGAAACAATTGTCCAAAAGTTCTACGTGGTATCTCGACAATGGCTGCTCGAAACACATGACTGGAGATCTCACAAAATTCTCAGATATCTCCTACAAAGCTACTGGTCACGTCACGTATGGTGATAACAACAAAGGGAGAATCATCGGTATAGGTAAAATAAAAACTCCTTCATCTTATGAAATTAAAAATGCCTTACTTGTTGAAGGGTTAAAACACAATTTGCTTAGCATCAGTCAGTTGTGCGACAAAGGTCTAAAGATCACTTTTGAGCCCAAATACTGTCTGATCAGCAACGGGACAACAGATGAGTTACTACTTGTGGGAAAAAGATTGAACATCATCTATGTAATCGACTTCACAGACAACTCATTTGACTCTGTTGTGTGTCTGATGACTAAAGAAGAAGATGCTTGGCTATGGCACAAGAGACTCGCTCACATCAGCATGAATCAATTAAACAAGCTGGTCTCCAAGAACCTGGTAAATGGTCTTCCTAAAATTCGATTTACTACGGACAGATTATGTGATGCATGCCAAAAAGGGAAGCTGACCAAACAACCTTTTAAGAGTAAAAGAGAGATGTCAACCAGGAAACCTCTGCAATTACTCCACATGGACCTATTCGGACCATCAAGAATAAAGAGTCTCAGAGGTAACTTGTATGGACTAGTCATTGTTGATGACTACTCATGGTATACTTGGACTTACTTCATTGCAGCCAAAAATGACACACTCAAAGTTTTCAAGCGATTTGTTGCTGCTGTTCAAAATGAGATGGATCTTAAGATTAAGGCTATTAAAAGTGATCACGGAGGAGAATTCCAAAACAAAGAATTTGATGATTATCTAGCTGAAATGGGAATTGCTCATAACTTCTCAGCGCCTAGAACTCCACAGCAAAATGGAGTTGTTGAAAGGAAAAACAGAGCTCTTGAGGAACTTGCAAGATCTATGCTGAATGACAGAGACATGCCAAAATACTTCTAGGAAGACGCTGTAAGTACTGCATGCTACGCGCTAAACAGAACTATCATAAGGTCTATATTAAAGTTGACTCCCTATGAATTGCTGAGAGGAAGAAAGCCAAACATTTCACACTTGAGAATCTTTGGAAGCAAATGTTTTGTGTTGAATAAAGGCAAAGAGAACCTCGGGAAGTTTGACTCTAAAGCAGACGAAGCCATCTTCATAGGATATTCCTTAAACAACAAAGCTTATCGTGTGTACAATAAGAGGATTATGAATGTTGAGGAATCTATTCATGTTGCATTTGATGAGTTCATCATGTCTCCAAATCATTCTGAACACATCAGGGACTTTGTTGAAGAAGATGAAAACTCAAATGAAGAAGAGGAAATTCCTGATGAATCCATTGACAAGGAATATGATATTGAACAAGTTGACTCTCCTAGAGCAAAATCGACTAAAGAATGAAAAGTACCAAGAAATGTTTCCACCGAAAACGTCATTGGGGATATCTCAAGAGGAGTATCTACAAGAAGGCAATTGAATCAATTCTGCATGAATGTTGCCTATGTATCCAAAATCGAGCCTAAGAAAGTAGAAGAGGCATTGAATGATGAAAACTGGATGATGGCTATGCAAGAAGAGTTGAACCAATTCAGAAGAAATAATGTATGGGAACTCACACCTAGAAGACCTGAGCTACGAGTTATAGGTACAAAATGGGTATTCCGGAACAAAATGGATGATTCTGGTGAAATCATAAAGGACAAGGCAAGATCAGTAGCTAAAGGCTACTGCCAGGAAGAAGGAATCGACTATGATGAGACATATGCTCCTGTAGCCAAATTGGAAGCTATAAGAATACTTCTCGCTATTGCATCTACGATGAAATTCAGACTATATCAAATGGATGTCAAAAGCACTTTCTTAAATGGGTATATTAAGGAAGAAGTTTATGTTGAACAGCCACCAAGATTTGACGACTTTGAACATCCTGATCATGTTTACAAACTGAGAAAAACTCTATATGGGTTGAAGCAAGCTCCAAGATCTTGGTATGAACGGTTAAGTGAATTTCTCATAAGGAAAGGGTTCTCAAGAGGAAAGGTTGACTCAACTCTATTTATCAAAAGCTCAAATGAGGAAAAACTGTATGTCCAAATATATGTTGATGATATAATTTTTGGTTCAACTAACCCTATGCTATGCAAAGAGTTTTTAAAAATTATGCAGGAAGAATTTGAAATGTCCATGATGGGGGAATTGACATATTTTCTTGGTCTACAAGTCAAGCAAACCAAAGATGGAATTTTCATTCATCAATCCAAATACTACAATGATTTGCTGAAAAGATTCAAAATGTTGGACTGCAAAGATGCTGCAACTCCTATGGCAACTAACTGTTATTTGGATCTTGATGAGGCTGGAAAAAATGTTGACCAGAAAATGTATCGAGGTATGATTAGATCTTTACTTTATCTTACTGCTAGTAGGCCAGACATAATGCATAGTGTATGTCTTTGTGCTAGGTTTCAATCTGCAACTAAAGAATCACACCTAACTGCTTTAAAAAGAATTTTGAAATACCTCAAACGTACCAAAGGCCTAGGACTATGGTATCCAAATGGTACAAACATTTTTCTAAATGGTTACAGTGATTCTGATTTTGGAGGTTGTAAACTAGACAAAAAAAAGCACCAGTGACACATGTTACTTACTTGGATCATCATTGATGTCTTCGCATTCAAAGAAACAAGCATGCGTGGCTTTATCCACCATAGAAGTTGAGTACATAGCAGCTAGAAGCTTTTGTGCACAATCTCTTTAAATAAAGAGTCAATTAGAGGATTATGGTATAAAACTAGACAACATACCTTTAAAATGTGATAGCACTAGTGCTATAAACCTGACAAACAATCCTATTTTACATTCAAAAACTAAGCACATTGAAATAAGGCATCACTTCATCCGAGATCACATCCTTAAGGGTGAAATCAAGATTGAGTATGTCGATACCTTGCATCAATGGGCTGATATTTTTACAAAACCTCTAAACAGAGAGAGATTTTTTACAATTCGAAATGAACTAGGAATTCTAAATGATAGTAGCATAAAATGATTGAATGATTCGACTAATATATGATTGAAGTCAACGATGCCTTATCTGTTAAATATCTTTACATATTGACTTCTGTTGTTTATGATTATATTTCTTGCTTAACTAAAATGCTTGATCTGGAAAATGTTGAGATTGTTGACAACACAAACTCTATATCAAACTAGTTTTTGATGATGACAACACAATGCTTAATAACAGTACACATGTTGCAGTATTACATGTTCTTATTCTGAATTAATTGTCATATCTGTTGAACATGTTTTGATGTACTGTGATGTATGTTCCTATGATTGATTGTGTGATATATTTGTGGAACATGCTTATATGATTATGTGCAATATGATCTGCTATATTGAAAACATTTTACTGCACATTTTTCAAAAGATAACAATCACAAGCACTTTCGTGAACTTATAATTGTGTGACAAAAGTTCTAGTACAGTCGACTACACAATAATGGATTCGACTATCCTAAAACCTTTGTACAGATTTTGAGAATCAGTGTTGTGTGATGTTTTGGATTGAAAAGAATTCCAAAATGTTTTTACATGTGTCAGTCGACTTTGTCCAGTGTACATTCGACTGTATCTTTGATCAGTTTTGGAATTCTGTTATGCTTACACGCTCCAACGGCTATATTTTTTAAACTTAGTTAAGCATTGATGACTTGGTCAATTGTAATGAATGTGTGTTGATTTTCGTTGACTGGGAGTCTCTGTGTTGACTGTCTGTTATAACTGTATTACTACAGTCGACTGAATTAGTAGGCTATTCGATTGAGAATCAATTTGTCTGACAGAAAACTATAAATAGACAGAACACTAGTTGTTCTGAGACTTTTGATACTCTAACACTTTCATTTCTTGTTTCAGATTGAATTCTCTGTGTTAAGCTCCAAAAATTCTCCAAGAAGACGGTGGTGATCTATCTTGAGAGAGATTCAAAGGGAGAAGGCTTATGTGTTGACTGTGTGATCATTATCTGCACGAAGAAGGTGCTTCTTGATTGATCCTTGAAGGCTTGGCATCCTGTAAAGACTGCTGCGTTGATTGAAGGCTTGGCATCCTGTGAAGACTGTTGTGTTAAAGCTTGGCATCCTGTGAAGAGTGCTGGTTACACGTTGAGGATTGTTCGACGTGGGTTCAGATTGCAGAAGAGGGGATTCTTGCTGCAATTCTGGTTTTGTTGTGCAGCTATATTTTGGTTTTGGGTTAGAGAGGAGATTTATATTTTTGCGTGAGGCTTCTATAAATTCCTTGTTGTAAAAACCGCAACCATTATAGTGCATTTGCTTCCTGGGTTGGAAGGACACTGGATGTAGGCATTGTTGGCCGAACCAGTATAAAAACCAGTGTTTGATTTTCTCTATCCCTGCACTCTTTATTTCCAGTCGACTCTATCTGTTTAGCAGTCAACTACGTTTTTCCGTAGCATAGAAATTTTCATTACTTGTATTTCAAGAAAGATAAAAAAGAAGCCTACCTGTTTTCTAACAGAAAAGATCCTTGAAAGGTTTTGCAGGAAGAACATTGCTTTGGAAACTACAAGTGGAATTCAACAACCTTGGAAAGCAAGCATTCGACTGCGAAAATAGTGCAATCGACTGTTCATAACAGGGTTATAAATTCCAATTCTGGAATTTGGTTTTTCTTTCATTGATTGCTTATTTTTCAATATCTGCTATTATCTTTGATCTTAATTGATTTTAAATATCTTGATTGAGATAATAATGTGAGATTGTTGATGATTGTATCATTGCATGACTAAACTGTTTGATATCTTTTGCTGGATACAACTTTGTACCATACTGATTCTATACTCTATGATATACTGCATTGTGCATCTGATCTAGTTTTGATATCTATGCATAATGACAGGGGGAGTATTACATTTCACACATTTATCTTTACATGCCTGCATTTCAGGAGGAGTTATCATGTACATGTGATTAAATGTAATAGGGAGATCATCATTGCATCTTGATAATTGCATATATTTTTTGAAGCATCTCTGTTTGAAATATTAGCATAAATATCTAGAGCATACCTTTTTTGCTAATGCACAAAGGGGAAGAGAATGTATGAAAGCTTTATGAAAGGGGGAGAATAATCTATTATGTCTCAGATTCTGCTTGATATTTGTTGTTTAACTGTGTTACATGCAGAGTACTTGAACTGTGATATATCTTTGTTACTCTGTTTTGTATTTGATTATGCAAACATGGTTGGTTACTAATCATGGCTGTGCATCATCAAAAAAGGGGGGGATTGTTCAGATTGTTGACAACACAATTTCTATATTACTCTAATTTTTTATGATGACAACACATTGCTTAATAACAAGCTTATGTTGTTGTTGCATTACATGTTCTTATGTTGATTGTTTTTTATATCTGTTGAACATGTTTATGTAATTGTTACATGTTCATATGTTGATTGATTGATATATATATATATATATATATATATATATATGGAACGTGTTTATATGTGCTTTATGTGCTATGTGCAATGCATCATTACATACATTTTACTGCACATGATTTAAAGCTGAAAACCACAAGCACTTTCATGATCTTATCACTATGTGACAAAGCTATAGTACAGTCGACTACGCACACATTGATTGATCATATTCTGCACAAGAAGGTGCATCTGGTTTGATCACGCTGAGGCTTGGCATCCTTGAAGACTGCTGCGTTGATTTTGTGGCTTGACATCCAAGAAGAGTGTTGTTTGGACCTGTTGGTGATTACAGGGGTTTGTTCACTGTGACAAAGCTATAGTACAGTGCTCTGGGAATTTTTGAGAAGAAAAGAATTTCAAAGTGTTTTGTATATTGAAAGTCGACTATGTGCGCCACACATTCGACTGTGTTTGTTGTCTGATTTGAAATTCTGTTATGCTCTTGCACTCTAACGGCTATATTTTGAAAAGTTAGTTAGGCATTGATGACATGGACAACTATATTAAATGTATTTTTTTTTTGGTTGACTGTATGCTACCAGATTGACTGAACTGTTATAACTGTCATAATCCAGTCGACTGAATTAGTAGCATATTCGACTGAGAATTTGTCTGTCTAACAGAAATCTATAAATAGGCTGAACAAGATTCTGTTCAGGGACTTTTGATGAACTGACACTTTCATTTCTGTTTCAGATTGAATTCTTTGTTTTAAGAAGCTCCAAGAATTCTCCAAGAAGATGGTGGTGATCTTTCTTGAAAGAGATTCGAAGGAAGATTGTTTTTCACACACATTGATTGATCATATTCTGCACAAGAAGGTGCATCTGGTTTGATCACGCTGAGCCTTGGCATCCTTGAAGACTGCTGCGTTGATTTTGTGGCTTGACATCCAAGAAGAGTGTTGTTTGGACCTGTTGGTGATTACAGGGGTTTGTTCACTTTGAAGATTGTTCAAAGTGGTATTGGCAGATTGCAGAAGAGGGGATATCTTGCTGCAAGTCTTGCTGTTGTTGTTGCCTATAGTTTGGTTAACGGTTAGAGAGGAGATTTATATTTTTGACGTGGAGGTCTTCTATAAATTCCTTGTTGTAAAAACCGCAACCATTATAGTGCATTTGCTTGTTGGGTTGGAAGGACACTGGATGTAGGCATTATTGGTCGAACCAATATAAAAACCAGTGTTTGATTTTCTCTATCCCTGCACTCTTATTTTACAGTCGACTTTATCTTTAATGCAGTCAACTACGTTTTTTCGCTACATACAGATTTTCATAACTTGCATATCAAGAAAGTTCAAAACGTTTTATACTTTGATTTCAAGATTGCGAAAAGAACTTGTTTTTGATACATCACCAATTCACCCCCCCCCCTCTTGGTGTAAAAACGAAGCCTACCTGTTTTCCAACATTGCTAACCTTTCTTGCATGATTTAACAATACTGAGCAATAGTTTTACATATGACTTAACCTATCATACTTCTCATCAGGATCATTGGATTATAGGAAATGAAAGTACTAAGAGAGTTTCATAAAGAGATACACCGTGCTTGTGTGGTCTTGGAGGAGGAATTCAATAAAATGCATAGTACACTTAAATGGAAAAATAGGTAAGCTTAAAGGGAGGCACAAGCATGACAAAAAATCTTTACCTACAAATAGAACAAATGTTCTAAGATACAGTAAATGTAAAGGCTATCGTCATGAAACTCATAAATGTCCTAATTGGAAGGCAACTTCCATGACCAATGAAGACCTTAAGAACCACATTCTATACTTGAAAAAGGAGGAAGAAATGACTTTACAAAAGTTAGTTGTGTTGAAATGAACATAAGAGGAGAAATTAAAGAGAGCACAAGAAAAGGAAGCAAAAGAAATAAAAGAAAGAGAAGAAAAAGAAAAGAAAGGAAAAGAAAAGAAAGAAAAGAGAGAAAGAGAAGAGAAAGAAAATAGAGAAAGGAAAGAGAGAAAAGGAAATAGGAAAAAAGTGTTCGAACAACCGGTACCGATTTTGCGCAGCGGAGTTAAAATGCATACGATTGTTAAAAGCGGAAAGTGTGTTACGGTCAATAAAATGGTTCCTCCAGAAGTTTAATTTTCTTATAAAACTTTTATCAAACAGTTGGTGTGCTAAAACTGCAAAAAGTGTAGGGAAGAGAAAAATTTACACAATCAATTTTTATACTGGTTCGAATAAAAAGACTCTACGTCCAGTTGTTAATCATTATGAATAGTGATTAACTATTTCACTAAAGTATAGTTCACAGATTACAATAATATGAAGAAAAGATTAAGAACCGAAAACACCTCGTGTTCGACAAATGAACGGAAGAACCTTCCTTCGATAAACGAACTGGAAGAGAACTGCTCTGCCAACTTGAAGAGAACCGCTTCGACCTTTGACACACAAAGCGCGAGCTTCTCCTATTCACAAGACTTGACAAGAGCAACCACTATCACTTGAGAACTTCATCAGATAAATTGTATTCTCAAATGGCATAGATTTCTTTTCACTCACTAATAGCTTCCCTTAGGCACACAACTCTAATACTCTCAAATGAAAAGTTAAGTTCTAAGAGTTGTGAACACCTTTATTTATAGCCCAAGTTCAGAAAATGAAGAGACAACTCCCAACTGCTAAATATAATCGATTATCAGAAGTGATAATCGATTATTTGTGTCCATTATGGGGTTTTCAAAAAAGTGATAATCGATTATCCTGAGGAATAATTGATTATTTGCGTGACTTGGGCAATATTAAAACAGATAGTGATAATCGATTATTTTGAGGAATAATCGATTATTTTGAGGAATAATCGATTATTTGCACGAGCAACTCTTTTCGAAATAAGCTTGTGATAATAGATTATCTCCCTAGATAATCGATTATTTGCGCAATGACTCCTCAAAAGGAAAACTTCTAGGTACACTTACATCATCTAAGTTATTCCTATACAATTGTTTCTACAAAAACTGATTTTAACATTTACATTATAGGTTCTTCAGATCTTCAAGTCTTCATTTGCATCATCATCAAAATTACTTCAAAGCACCAATGCTTCCCATTGATAAAAAAAAACATCCTGAATTGTCATTTAAAAGAAGTACTAATTCGATGATGTTTATATTTATAGACTTCAGAGAGTAAGAATACGGATTTATGGAATACCTTTCTGATTCCATTTCGCCAAGGTAGAGAAGATTTGTAAGGATAACTTACTTTTTATATAATATCCCTAGTGGAGCTAATTTCAGGTGGCGGAATTCGTTTAACACGAGAAATTTCATTTGTAGTGCAGCTTAAGGAAGAATCGATTTCATTATCAATTTCATATATTTGGTTATGTTTATATATATATATATATATATATATATATATATATATATATATATATATATTTTGATAGATGATTATTTTTTGAATATATAAAGAATTTTATAAAGAATATTTATAATTCAAAAAATTTATGACAAGATCAAATATTAAAACACGTCCCTTTAAATATTATAATGATCTTATTTGTTTGCTCTTCCTGTCTAACTTATTTTATGAAAGAAGAAAAATCTGATATAAAACTAGAATGTATTTGAGAATCCATATCATAAAAATATTCTTCCATTTTAAACAATATTCACCTATAACATAATATTGGTTTTTAATAGGCTTAATTACCCTTTTAGTCCCCAAATTGGGGGCTGAATTTCTGTTTTGTACCTACTTTTAAAAATGATGTTATTTGATTTCTAAATTACCGATTTTGAATGAAATCGATCCCTCCCGTTAAATAAGTAGGAACGAAATTAACTGAGACTTAAGTGACCGCGCTTTTCTTATCCCACATATACTCTTCCTCACACTTTTTTATTTCTCTCTGTTTTCTATTTCTCTCTCCTATGCAATTATGCTCTTCTGACACCTTTATCACACACGTATCACGAAACATAGAAAAGAATAGAATAGGTGGTTGTGCCTGAACTGAGCCAAAGCGTGGCCGTTTTTCCTTTTCTTTTATCTTCTTTCTCACCTTCTCTCTCTCTTTACCACACCAAATAAATCAAAGGTGTTGCCCCATTTCTCTTCCTTACAGCGTAGCCTTGCCTACCCCTCAACCTCCTTACTTAGCCTTTTCTCTCTCTGTCTCTCTTTCTTTTTCCACTTTCTTTTGCTCTTTCACTGTACTTTTTGAGCCACACGTAACCCATTCATCAGAGGTGGAAAGAATGAGTTCATCCTCCGGTCAGGGCAGTGGCTTTGATCTCTCTTTCAAGATCTTGTTGATCGGAGATTCTGGGGTGGGAAAAAGTAGCCTACTTGTCAGTTTCATTTCAAGTTCTGTTGAAGATCTTACCCCCACCATTGGTAATTCATTCATTATGTTACATTCAACGCTTCTTCAAGTTTCTATTTTTAACCTTTGCGTGCTTGGGATTTAGGTGTCACACTTCTGATACATTGTTTGCAACCAAATGGTACCGCATACTTGTCGATGTATTGTTTACAGTAACACTGTTGAAATTTGTGATTTCTTTTTTCAAATGATTTTTCGGTTTAAAAGCTGCTATGCATTTCGGGTTCATCCAATTCCGATAAGTTATTCTGTATTTTCCTATGTTTTCGTGATTGAATCTGTTGGTCTTCGGTTATTGTCTCTGCCTGTTACTTGTGTTGGATTTAACTACTTTTGGTTCTTTTGCTACTTGAATTAACTAGCAATTTAATTGGTCTTCTTGCCTCGGTCACAAGTTGTTTGTCTGATTTTAGTTTTGATATAATCTAATGTCTGACATAAATAGGACCTAAAGGCAAATCAAGGAACGACGGAGGAACAGAAGAAGTTGATCTCATTGATGGACCGATCTTACATTTTTCAACGAGTTTGTATCCTCTAAGAATTGCCATTTTCATCCTGATATTTCATAAAATGAAACGAACTTATATAGACAAGCAAACATGTCTGTTGGAGAGGTTTAAATGCATGCAAATATATATAAATTTTCCATGATCTTGGTCTTTCAGTAAAGTCATAATTGAAATACGTGCATGACTTAATTCTCAAGGAAAAGCATAACAAATATATATCAAATTTTATGACGTATTTCTTACAAAGTAATAAGTTGTCTTTTGAAGTTTTGATTTTTTTTTTCTGTGTATAAGTGAGAGACAGTAGAATAGAGGATCTCACAAATGAGTAATAAAGAAGGGTAGAAGTGATATTTTAACAACCGGTTTTTTACAACAGTTTTGACAACGCCTGTTGCGTTGTAATTGGTTGAGTTTGAATTTAATTTTTTTAATAAGAAAATCTGTCTTGGATGAAATTCCCAAAATGCCCCGATTAATTTTTTCAGTGAATCCTCTTTCCAGAAGAGTTGGTGCTCAATGTAGGGTTTTCATTTTCGAATTTGCGTTCTCTCTCCTTCGCACTCGTTCTTCTCCGTCGCACAATCGTTCTTCTCTGTCCCAGCAGTCGTTCTCTCTCCGTCGCACAGTCGTTCTTCTCTGTCCCACCACTCTTGTTCTCTGTTCCACCACTCTCGTTCTCCGTTCCACCACTATCGTTCTCCTTCGCACTCTCTTTTTCGTCTTCCATTTTCAAGTTTATTGATTTTGATTTCATTTTGTGTGTTTGTTGTATTGACTGTGTGACCATTTGAGTTGGTGTGTTGTTGGTTTGTCTATGGAGTTCGTCGTGTGCTTTAACCGATCTCGGTGTAAGGGTTGTTTAAAGTTTGTGGATCTTTCTTCGTTATTTTGTGCAATGGCTTCGACCCCTGACAGTGGTTCTTCCAACAAGGTATGTACTTCATTCGTTTGAGGTTTTCGTTGTGTTTTTGTTGGTTATATTGAAGCTTTGTCTTTATGGGTTGTGGTTTTTTGTGTCTTCTGTGTTTTACTGCGATTTAATACATGAAAAAAAAATTATTTTCAGATGCAGTTGTTTGTTCGACATTCAATGAAAACCAAGTTTATTGGTGGTTTGAATGAAATTTTGACTGACAAGCAGAAGGCTATTATTTCATAAACTCCATTTCATTGGTTTTTAGAACTAAATGATGAAATTAAGCTTGGTAGGAATATTCTGAGCGATTTATTAGAAAGGTGGGATGATGAGAAGGGTGGTTTTTGTTTTAGAGAAAATTTTGTGGAATTACAGGAAGTATATGTTACGTTGAGCTTAGGGTTGGGATTAGTTGGTGAGCAGATTAAGTTGACTGAAGAAACACTTGGAAAAAGTGATTGTCGGAAGCACTTTGCAAAAGGAAATGGAAAATATGAATTGCAAGTTATATATGACTTTATTTTTAAAAAACATAAGAAGTTGCCTTCAAGAGATGTTTGTAGGCTATACATTTTGGTAGGAATTTCTGAGATATTGTTACCCAATCGTACCAAAACAATATTCCCAATTTTGTTTGAAAAAGTTGATAAAATAAATGATTTGGGTAGGTATTGTTGGGGTCATATAGTATACCAATATCTACTTAGTAGTTTTAGCAAAGCTTGTACAACTTGGAATGTAGGAAAAGATGCAAGGACTGTGTATGTGGAAGGTTGTGTGTACGTGTTCTAGGTAAATCTTTTATATGAATTGTTTCATTTCTCGAAATGTTTGAGTTGATAAATGTATAATGTTTTAGAGAGCGTTTTGTGTATACTAATTATGGTGTGTGTAATGTATTTCAGGTTTGGTTTTGTGATCGTTTCGTTCCTTCTAATAATTTAGTTCATAAATACCCTAGAATTTTGCATTGGATTAATGTGAATGTAGGTGACAAATTCATAAAATTTGCAATGGAGTCGGGTGTGGTATGTATTTTGTGGTTTTATTAACAAATTATATTTAACCACTTTCTTTATACAGTGATGTTTTTGATGAATTTGCAGACGCTTGATGATTATGGTGCAACAATGGGAGAAATGAGCCAGCCATTTGTGAGAGCATCATTTAATCCAGATGGAGAGGAAGAAAGGAAGAAAGCACATTCAAAGTCAACATCCAATAAAAAACATAAAAAAGATATTGATGATGGTTTAGAAGGTGTTTTAGAGGAACAAGAAGTTGAAATTAAAGCACTTGAAGAAGAGTTGGAAGCATTGAAGACTGAGTTGTTTGAGGAGAAAAATAAAAATTATGGTGGTTACAGTACCCCATCTAACCAACATGAGAATTGCAACAACTTAGGACGTGAGGGAGAAGATTGCAGCAATGAAACTGTTATGAAGCATTACCTGCGCCGAAAGCGATTCAAAAGTGCAGTTTGTAAAACTCCGTAACCGGATGTAGTCCCAAACTTTAATTATGGATAGTTGTATTACTGCAGTATTTTGTAGAACTTTAATTATGGATATTTGTACTTGAAACAAAGATTTGGTTTGTTAATAAAGAAAGTGGTTGTTAGCAAATTCTTATTTGAATTGTTATTGTAATATTGATTCCATTTGTTGATTGGTGGTGTTGTTTAATTTTCTTTCTTAGTTGTTCTTAACATATGTCCAGTTATGTCCAGTTCTGTGACTCCCATATGTAGGGAAGACCTGTAACATCCTAATAAATCTATAACAAGAGCTATAATTTATTTAAGGAGTTAACATGAATAATAATAAAGAACAGTGGAAAAAGGGCAATTAAAGAGAAGGGAACGAGAGATAACATATAAAAATTTAAACTATACAAAGGATAGAAGTCTGATACAAAAAGTGGATATTTAGACCGAACGGTTCTACCAAAAATTACTTAACCGAATGGTTATCCATACTAAGCGAAAGGAAAAATCTAATCTAAGGATCGGACGGTCCTGCACATTTCTCCGGCATAGCGTCTATAGGTAGCTCAGCCTGTAGAGCGTCCTCCAAGGTATCTTCATGATCGCCCTCTACTCACACCCCAAAGGATGATTATTGCAGTGAAGAGAACAACCGAACGGTTAAGACCGAACGGCACAAGGATAGAACAGGAAAATAAGGGTAAGCTTATGTAAATTTAATTAATCATTTTCAATATACTTTTAAAGCATACACATAATTCACATACATCAATATCTCAACCATAAATCATAAGTCAAATATATCCATATAGAAACCGAATGGTAACATCATTGTAATCAAATCTCTCTAGACACTGTCCGGACAGTATGAACCATGTAGCTCGCCGCTCTCTGCACCCGGGTGGACCTGGCTGGGATACACTCAACAGACCGCCACCCGAGGTTAGTCCAGTGGAACCACCTCGGTATAGAAATACCCTGAGGCTAAAGGACCTCCTACCATTCCCACGCATGAATTACCCTTCTCTACCTGAGAAGGCGTACTCACGGAATATCAGGATAGAGCAGAACCTGAGTCTGACCATAGTCATACTTTACCAAATAAATTTTCCAATTCATGAGGTATTCCTCCCTGGAATACTCTTAAAATCATAAGAAATTCAATAATTAACTGAGCAAAGGTAACAAAACCCAAGCATCAAAGAAATTCAAAGGTGACCGAACGGTCGAATAAAGAAGAATATCGAACGTTTTATAATTTGAGCCGAATGCTTTAGAATAATAAAAGTTCTCCTCAAGAAAGTGAGTGCCAGTATCAGACCGAACACTCCGTGGATAAGTTAAGTGTCAGTATAAGACCGAGCACTCTTTAAAATAAGTAATATTAATTTTAAACCGAGTACTTTCAAGAAATATTATCAAGGTGTAAGACCGAACGCTCAGTGTATGACCGAACGTACTTCCAAAAAGTAATAAGAATCTGAAACCGAATGCTTCATAAGTTAAGTGTTAATCTAAGACCGAACACTTTATTACCCGAAGGCTAGTATATGACCGAGCACTTCTCGAGGCCGGGTACTCTTCAAGACCGAGCACATCTAACAGCCGAGTACTCTTCAAGACCGAGCACTTAATTATAACTATGGTGTGTCAAAACCGAACGCTTTATTCAAAGGAAAGAATTATTATAAAATCGAGTACTTAGACTATGACTGAGTACCTTCTCAGGCCGAGCACTCGATCTATGACCGATTACTTTGAGTTATTGATCATTCGGTATGAGACCGAACGTTCTAAAATAGGGGAAACCGAACGGTCCTAATGACCCTTCGATTTCAGATTCAGTATTTCCACTAAGTTGCATAACCTTATAGACTAATTTCATACCAAAGATCAAACATGCAAATCCTCAACAGCAAGATCATACATTCAACAAACATATACTCATAAAATCATGCATACAAAATACTCATAATTAAATTTATAAGCTTCCCTTACCTTACAATCCCAGCTAAGCTTCTAAGTCTTCAAAAATCCCAAGTTGTCCAAACGAAATTCTGATCGATGCAAATTGTAGAGCTTGACACCGGCAGCAATTAATCTGGAAGGAGGTTGATGATCGGAGGTGAAGAAGTGGTTAGAAATCTATACAGAAGTTTGAAGGTTCTAGAGAGAAGGAGGAGAAAATGGTGTTTCTGGAGGTTGAAGACGAAGGGTTTGCATGCAGAAAGTGGTACCATTTTCAAATTTCCACTTTAAATACAGTCTCTACTAAAATCGCTCGGTCCACTCTCTGCCTGCCACTTGTCTTCCACTTTCTAGAAACTCACCCTCTTCCTGCCGCCACACGGTTCACGATGGCGGGGAATTAATTGCGGCTGCCACTTTGTCTCCCACTAACAGGGGAGAACTCCAACAACGTGACACCTGTTTCCCACTAAAGAGGGGAATTAATGGGGTGTGACAAGACCCATTAAGGGTGTTTGTAAGTTGACAGGTGAATTGATGAACAAATTTGATAAAGCTGAAGCTGTTGTAATCGATTACAGAAAAGTTGTAATCATTTACAAGTTTGACAAACTGTTTTTGTACCAAAACCACATGAGTGCTACCAAAGCCTAGCTTAATAGCTCCCCAAGAGCCCTTTATAGTGTGTTAATGCAAGTGTAATCACATACACGTGCTTCTAATCGCTTACAATTGGAAAAATGACATTTTTTACCAAAAGTTGACTAGTGCTACCCAGTATTTCCTGAAAAACTCCCCACAGTCTACAGGAGTGTGTTTTTAGCTTTTTTTTAAGTGCTTAACCATGTTGGCCATGGTTGAAGGTGTGTAGAAGAAGGATTTTCAAGTATAGGTGAGTCCATTGGTTGATGGGGGAGGCCCTTCACCTTTGACACGGGTCTGATGCACCTGTAATCGCTTACACGTGCTTGTAATCGCTTACAATTGGGAAATTGGCATTTTGTACCAAAATTTGACTACTGCTACCCAGTATTTCCTGAAGAACTCCCCACTGTGTGCAGGACTGTGTTCAATTTTTTTAGAAGTGGTTAACCATGGACGAAGGTGTGGAAAAGAAAGATTTAAAAGTTGGGTGAGTCCTTTGTTGATGGAAGACCAAGTACAGGTGACCACGAAGAGGCTTTGACATGCAGATGTAATCGCTTACACGTGCTTGTAATCCCTTACAATTATAAAAATGGCATTTTGTACCAAAAGTTGACTACTGTTACCCAGTATTTCCTGAAGAACTCCCCACTGTGTGCAGGACTATGTTCAGTTTTTTTTGAAGTGGTTAACCATAGATGAGGGTGTGGAAAAGAAGGATTTTCAAGTTGGGTGACTCCTTTGTTGAAGGAAGACCAAGTACAGGTGACCATGAAGAGGCTTTGACATGCAGATGTAATCGCGTACACGTGCTTGCAATCGCTTACAATTGGAAAATTCGCATTTTGAACCAAAAGTTGACTACTACTACCCAGTATTTCCTGAAGAACTCCCCACTGTGTGCAGGACTGTGTTCAGTTTTTTTTGAAGTGGTTAACCATGGACGAATATGTGGAAAAGAAGGATTTACAAGTTGGGTGAGTCCTTTGTTGAAGGAAGACCAAGTACATGTGACCATGAAGAGGCTTTGACATGCAGATATAATCGCTTACACGTGCTTGTAATCGCTTACAATTGGAAAAATGGCATTTTGTACCAAAAGTTGACTAATGCTACCCAGTATTTCCTGAAGAACTCCCCACTGTGTGCAGGACTGTGTTCAGTTTTTTTAGAAGTGGTTAACCATGGACGAAGGTGTGGAAAAGAAAGATTTACAATTTGGGTGAGTCCTTTGTTGATGGAAGACCAAGTACGGGTGACCACGAAGAGGCTTTGACATGTAGATGTAATCGCTTACACGTGCTTGTAATCGCTTACAATTATAAAATTGGCATTTTGTACGAAAAGTTGACTACTGCTACCCCGTATTTCCTGAAGAACTCCCCACTGTGTGCAGGACTGTGTTCAGTTTTTTTTGAAGTGGTTAACCATGGACGAATGTGTGGAAAAGATGGATTTACAAGTTGAGTGAGTCCTTTGTTGAAGGAAGACCAAGTACATGTAACCATGAAGAGGCTTTGACATGCAGATATAATCGCTTACACGTGCTTGTAATCGCTTACAATTGGAAAAATGGCATTTTGTACCAAAAGTTGACTTTTGCTACCCAGTATTTCCTGAAGAACTCCCCACTGTGTGCAGAACTGTGTTCAGTTTTTTTAGAAGTGGTTAACCATGGACGAAGGTGTGGAAAAGAAAGATTTACAAGTTGGGTGAGTCCTTTGTTGATGGAAGACCAAGTACAGGTGACCACGAAGAGGCTTTGACATGTAGATGTAATCGCTTACACGTGCTTGTAATCGCTTACAATTATAAAATTGGCATTTTGTACGAAAAGTTGACTACTGCTACCCAATATTTCCTGAAGAACTCCCCGCTGTGTGCAGGACTGTGTTCGTTTTTTTTTTAAGTGGTTAACCATGGACGAAGGTGTGGAAAAGAAGGATTTACAAGTTGGGTGAGTCCTTTGTTGAAGGAAGACCAAGTACATGTGACCATGAAGAGGCTTTGACATGCAGATGTAATCGCTTACAATTGGGAAAAATGGCACTTTGTACCAAAAGTTGACTACTGCTACCCAATATTTCCTAAAGAACTCCCCACTGTGTGCAGGACTGTGTTCAGTTTTTTTGGAAGTGGTTAACCATGGACGAAGGTGTGGAAAAGAAGGATTTACAA
The DNA here is from genome assembly GCA_027742785.1 of Vigna reflexopilosa. Taxonomy (NCBI): domain Eukaryota; kingdom Viridiplantae; phylum Streptophyta; class Magnoliopsida; order Fabales; family Fabaceae; genus Vigna; species Vigna reflexopilosa. The sequence continues at coordinate 14,023,032 of CM050921.1, forward strand.
GTTGGGTGACTCCTTTGTTGATGGAAGACCAAGTAGAGGTGACCATGAAGAGGCTTTGACATGCAGATTTAATCGCTTACACGTGCTTGTAATCGCTTACAATTGGAAAAATGGCATTTTGTAACAAAAGTTAACTACTGCTACCTAGTATTTCCTGAAGAACTCCCGACTGTGTGTAGGACTGTGTGTCGCAACCGGGAAAATCGTGACGGGATGACGATCCAAAGTGAAACAGATGACGGGTTTTGAAAAAAAGAGATTTTGGAGTCGCCACCATAGTTTATTCTGGAAAACTACGGAAAAACCATAAAGAAAAGACACAGTCCACGAAAACCAGATTCTGGGTTCGGGAGTCGGTTACGTGTAGGGAAGGTATTAGCACCCTACAACGCCTGCCCGAAAGCAGTACCTTTAATTAAATACGCGAATGTGATGTGGTTTACAAAATGTTTAATTTCCCCTCAAAAAATAAAACTTTAAAGAAAACAATTTTTTTTTTGTATTTTTGTGCCCGACAAGGATTGACCTTGCTCCTACGTATTCTCAGTCAGACTGAGAAATCAGGGTTACGTAGTTCTAGCATTATGTTTGGATGATTGTTTGAAAACATGATGTTTTATATTTTTTTTTTTGTTAATTTTTTGAAAGAAGAAGAAAAAGGTTTTCAACACAAGGCTGACGCGAATGGTCGCACATGTGCTTAAACCTTTTAAAATAATAATATTTTTTTTGAAATAGAAGAAGAAGAAGGTTTTTAACACAAGGCTGACGCGAATGGTCGCACGTGTGCTTAAACCTTTTAAAATAAAATTTTTTAATTTTAAAAGGAAGAAGAAAAAGGGTTTTCTACACAAGGCCGACGCGAATGGCCGCATGTGTGCTTAAACCCTTAAAATAATTTTTTTGTATTTTTTAAAATAGAAGAAGAAAAAGGTTTTCAACACAAGGCTGACGCGAATTGTCGCACGTGTGCTTAAACCTTTTAAAATAATTTTTTTTATTTTTAATATTTATTTAAGAGTAAATAAAATAAAATAAATGGATAGATAACTAAATAAAATAAAAGTAAACATAAAATAAACTAAAAGTTAAATCAAAATAATAAGTAAAAAGGTGTGTGGTGGTGCTTAAATAAGGAAAAAGGGTGTGGAAAGGGAAAACAAGGGGCTGCAAGGAGAAGAAGGTTATTGTTTTTGTTTGTTTTTTTTCTCATTTTTTTTTTGAATGGGCTTCAGCCCATTACAGATGCAGCGTCAATTAGTAGAAACGGGGGGACAAAAGAAGATTTTCTTGGGTTTGGCCCAGCGGCCCAGGCACCCTACCCAGACCCAGGAATTCTTTAGGGGTTCAGCATTGCTTCCCCTCATTCCCATCATTTGTGCTTCACTTTCGACAAAGACCTAGGGTCTCTTGCCTCTCCCAAGCGCCAGCAGCCTCCCACCTCTGTCGGCTGACCCCAAGGCCGCCGTCTCCACCACCGCGACCTGCCATCAATGGCGTCGCCGATGACACTACACCCCACCGGAGCCACCGCCGACCATTCGTCATCTCTCCTCTTCCCCTCTCGCTTCGTCCTAGGGTTAGGGGTTTCCACCCTCGAACGCCGCCGGTCACCGCCAGCCATCCGGTCAGCCACCGCGACGCTGGCCACTCTACCGTGAGCAACCACCGCGCCTTCGGAAGCCGCCGTGAACCCTAGTCGCGCAAGAGGGAAACACTCTCGTCGTTCATGGCGCGCCCAGTCGCCATCGGTAGACACACCGGAAAAGGCAACACCCTCTACGGCGAGCCATCCCCTTATCTTCTCTTCTCCGCGGGAACCAAGCCCAAACCCCGAGAGCTCACTGCTCTCACCGTTGCTCGCCTGAAAGGCGTCCCCGCCAGAGGGGGAGGTCCCTCTCCTGTTGCTCTGCCAACGATGGCCGTGAACGTGCAGTTGCTTCAACGAAATCCCCATCACCGGCGGGCTCACAAATGGCTGAAGATTAGACAATATAGTGATGCGGGAACGAAGTAGAAAGACCGCAATATCGATTTCTTTGCTAGGATTAGAGAGGAAACCAGAGGTTGATTCTTGAATGCTCTTGGGAGTGAATATCCCGCGCTGTAGGTCGAAGATGGAATTTGAAAATGATCTTGAGTGACTCTACCGAAATCACTAGGGACAGGGCGTGGGGCTTGGGTTGGGATATTGGTTTGTTCTTGGTGGTTGGTTTTATTTTTGTGGATTTGTGTAGTGCAGGTCAAGCAAGATGGTGAGGGTATGGTGGTGGCGTCTTGAACGACTCAAGGAGGTTGGGTTAGTTTTCTTTGCTCGATTGTGGACTCCATTGGCCACAGGTGAGGAAACAGAGCATGGGACAGTGAGGGATGGTGGAAAACGGGGAGGATTCAAGTCACAGGATCATACACGATTATACACAATAAAGTAGGCAAAATTCCCCATAACAGTCAAAACAGCAATGCAACAATAATATGTCCAAGGACAAAGACATAGAGTGAAAGGAGGAATTACTTACCTCTTGAAGACATGTGCACTGTTGTTAAACTATCAGAGCTCTTCTTTGTGGCTGGTTTTCTTGTTTTCTTTGTTTTGCTCTGTTGGTGAAAATGGTGAGTTATGATGGCGGTAAAATGGGTTCTAGTCTCTGTTTGGGTTGAGTTTCTGCAGATGAAGGAGTTGATGGGTGAAGAGATAGGCTTTTGTTGTTTATGTCTGAGAGAGAAAGAGGGATGAACAGCGTGGGGTATATCTGTTTTTGTTGATTGAGAGTGGTGTGTGAGGGAATATAGGAACTGAGGGTGGTGTGAGAGTTTATGATGAATGACGAACCTGTTTCTGATCAACTCGGTAAATAGGAGCCAGAATGAGTAGCTTTCAGCAGAGAAGGTGAAAGAGAATGAAATTGAATGGATGCTCCTAGTATAGGTGATATGGTGGAGGTGATATCAAAGAGCTAATCCGACTTCATTTGTTATGGCTGCCCCCCCTAGGACATTGCTGCGTACTGATACCTACACCAGCCACCCCCTCAACCTTGCTTCCTTTTTGGCTTTTCAATTCCAGTAGTGCTGCTGTTGGTCCCCCTCCCTTCCGTGACACTCATTTTTTTTTGCCCCTATGCTCTTTTTTTTTTTGTCTTGATCCCTGGATACCAGACCAGGTTGGTTGCTACCAAAGGACCCAAAAATCCCTCCGCAAACGTACCTCTGCCACCTCCCCCAAAAACCTTCCCTGCAGAAAACAGTTTCCGTATCTCCCAAAATCGCTTTCTACCGCCTTGTCCTTTACGTGTCCTTTTTTCTTCTTTTTTTTTTTCTTCTTTTTTTCTTTTCTTTTAATTGTTTTCCTTTTCTTTTTTATCTTTTATTTAATTATTTTTTAAGACTAAAGAAAGAAACAAAATCGTAAAATAAAATAAAAATAATAATATTAATTATATTAAATCAAAACTAAAATAACCAATAAGAATAAAATAAAAAGATAAAAAGAAAATTATAATGTAAAAAGTAAAGTAAAAATAAATAAAATAAGAAATAAAATAAAAAAGAAATAATAGTAAAAGGATAGAATGAAAATGATAGAAAATCATAAAAATAAGAAAATTCGTATAGTATTTAATCACCCAGACGAAATTTGGTGTTGACAGTGTTCAATTTTTTTTGAAGTGGTTAACCATGGATGAGGGTGTGGAAAAGAAGGATTTTCAAGTTGGGTGACTCCTTTGTTGAAGGAAGACCAAGTACAGGTGACCATGAAGAGGCTTTGACATGCAGATGTAATCGCTTACACATGATTGTAATCGCTTACAATTGGCAAAATCGAATTTTGTACCAAAAGTTTTCTTCTGCTACCCAGTATTTCCTGAAGAACTCCCCACTGTGTGCAGGACTTTGTTCAGTTTTTTTTGAAGTGGTTAACCATGGATAAAGGTGTGGAAAAGAAGGATTTTCAAGTTGGGTGACTCCTTTGTTGATTGAAGACCAAGTACAGGTGACCATGAAGCGGCTTTGACATGAAGATGTAATCGCTTACACGTGCTTGTAATCGCTTACAATTTGAAAAATGGCATTTTGTACCAAACGTTGACTACTGCTACCCAGTATTTCCTAAAGAACTCCCCACTGTGTGCAGGACTGTGTTCAGTTTTTTTTGAAGTGGTTAACCATGGACGAAGATGTGGAAAAGAAGGATTTACAAGTTGGGTGACTCCTTTGTTGATGGAAGACCAAGTATAGGTGACCATGAAGAGGCTGTCACATGTAGATGTAATCGCTTACACGTGCTTGTAATCGCTTACAATTGGAAAAATGACATTTTGTACCAAAAGTTGACTATTGCTGCCCAGTATTTCCTGAAGAACTCCCCACTGTGTGCAGAACTGTGTTCAGTTGTTTTTGAAGTGGTTAATCATGGATGAAGGGGTGGAAAAGAAGGATTTTCAAGATGGGTGACTCCTTTGTTGATTGAGGAACAAGTACAGGTGACCATGAAGAGGCTTTCACATTCAGATGTAATCGCTTACACGTGCTTGTAATCGCTTACAATTGGCAAAATGGCATTTTGTACCAAAAATTGACTACTGCTACCCACTATTTCCTGAAGAACTCCCCACAGTGTGCAGGACTGCGTTCAGTTTTTTTTGAAGTGGTTAACCATGGACGAAGATGTGGAAAGGAAGGATTTTCAAGTTGGGTGACTCCTTTGTTGAAGGAAGACTAAGTACAGGTGACCATGAAGAGGCTTTGACATGCAGATGTAATCGCTTACACATGATTGTAATCGGTTACAATTGGAAAAATGGCATTTTGTACCAAAAGTTGACTACTGCTACCCATTATTTCCTGAAGAACTCCCCACTGTGTGCAAGACTGTGTTTAGTTTTTTTTGAAGTGGTTAACCATGGATGAAGGTGTGGAAAAGAAGGATTTACAAGTTGGGTGACTCCTTTGTTGATGGAAGACCAAGTACAGGTGACCATGAAGAGGCTTTCACATGCAGATCTAATCGCTTACACGTGCTTGTAATCGCTTACAATTGGAAAAATGGCATTTTGTACCAAATGTTGACTACTGCTACCTAGTATTTCCTGAAGAACTCCCCACTGTGTGCAGGACTGTGTTCAATTTTTTTTGAAGTGGTTAACCATGGATGAGGGTGTGGAAAAGAAGGATTTTCAAGTTGGGTGACTCCTTTGTTGAAGGAAGACCAAGTACATGTGACCATGAAGAGGCTTTGACATGCAGATGTAATCGCTTACACATGATTGTAATCGGTTAATATTGGAAAAATGGCATTTTGTACCAAAAGTTGACTACTGCTACCCATTATTTCCTGAAGAACTCCCCATTGTGTGCAGGACTGTGTTCAGTTTTTTTTGATGTGGTTAACCATGGATGAAGGTGTGGAAAAGAAGGATTTACAAGTTGGGTGACTCCTTTGTTGATGGAAGACAAAGTACAGGTGACCATGAAGGGGCTTTCACATGCAGATCTAATCGCTTACACGTGCTTGTAATCGCTTACAATTGGAAAAATGGCACGTTGTACCAAAAGTTAACTACTGTTACCCAGTATTTCCTGAAGAACTCCCCACTGTGTGCAGGATTGTGTTCAATTTTTTTTGAAGTGGTTAACCATGGACGAAGGTGTGGAAAAGAAGGATTTACAAGTTGGGTGACTCCTTTGTTGATGGAAGACCAAGTATAGGTGACCATGAAGAGGCTTTCACATGCAGATGTAATCGCTTACACGTGCTTGTAATCGCTTACAATTGGAAAAATGGCATTTTGGACCAAAAGTTTACTACTGCTACCCAGTATTTCCTTAAGAACTCCCCATTGTGTGCAGGACTGTGTTTAGTTTTTTTGAAGTGGTTAACCATGGATGAGGGTGTGGAAAAGAAGTGTGCAGGTGTGTCTTTTTGAGTGTTTTGTGACTGGATGATTAATGGATTACTTGTAGTTGGATTAGTTCAATATTAAACAAACGAATAGGGCATAATGATCTGTATTGAGTAATGAAAAATTGATAATAATAATTATAGGCACACACATTAATAGAAAAACTTAACAAAGGTTTAGTGAACAACAGCTTCAAAAATTAAAATCTACATAACACTAAACAATGAATTGTAAACTAGGATGGCGGCTGTCGATCAAACTGGTTGTGGAAGTTAATAAGTTCTTGCTCTACAACTGCAACTCGATTTTCAATTCTGTCTAATCTATCACCCAAGAACGACCGGAGATCTTGTATTTGTTTGATGACCTCACTCAATGTTGCAGAAGAAGAATGTTCTGGAATTGAAGAGGGTTGTCTTTCCACGTGCTCTTCATTACCAACATGGGGTTCTTCATTACCTTCTGATTCTGAAATGTCAGCAACTTCTTTGTAAACCTATATTCCTTCAGTATTTTTTTCATAACCAAATGATGTTAAAACTTCCAAACCAATCTTCTGTTTAGCCTTGACTTGGGTGGAAGGATCAGTTTCTGTAGGGACACCAAAGTGTTCCATGAATGTTGTAATTAGATGGGGATATGGTAGTTGGGCGTTGTCCCTTGTAGCCCTTTTCATCCTGTTTCGAAGGACATGCCCCCAATTAATCTGAACAGAATTCATTAGTGCCCACATGAACATAATGTCCTCCTCGGTTGCCTGTACAACATTCGTTGAACGTGGAACTAAGATCCGACACAGTACATAATGAAGTATCCTACATTCAAACTTCATTTTCCCAGCCAATAATCTACCTCCTATGATTGGACCTGGTTTACAAATGGATTGCCTAGCAAGAACATAATTGTATTCCTCCTTCCACTCATCAACCAGATTTCCTTCAAAACAAACACCAACACAAGGAATGGAAGTTAGTTTATGAAAAAGAGAAGGTTTTATTGTGATTTTCACCTTCTTAACCTCGGTTCGAATAACTCTCGAATCAGAAATGCGCATATTGCTGTAGAAAACTCGCACCAATTCGGGGTAGTAATGGCGTCTAAAAGCAACGAAATCACTTAGACCAGCATTTTTCAAGATCTCGTAGGATTCGAATTCCCCAGGTTCAGAAAATGCGTCATCAAGATATTTGCCCTCGAGAATTGGACGCTCAAAAAAATGTGAAGAGAATCTTTCGTATTGCTCATCGTTGGAGAACAATTCATTACTTGTAAGTGGTTGCGAGAGTGGAGGGGATGGCGGTGGTCGATTTCGGGTTCCACCTGTGGAAGAAGAAGCCCTGGCTTTCTTATTGGCGCGAGCTGCCATTTAGGGATGTTTGGGATATTAGGGTTTTCTTAGGGGTATATAAATGGTTTGTTGGTGATTGTTATGCTTTTGATGCAGGGGAGTAGGTTACAATTGTTTAGAAAACGAATGAGTTAGTGGGTGACAGCAGAAACTGACATGTGGTAGTGGTCTGTAAAAGATATAAGGATGTCAAACGTGCTCTGGTATGAAACTGTCAACAGTTTTGTAATTGATTACATTAATAGTGTAATCGATTACTACACCAGTTCAATGCCAAATCCAAATTTTGAAGAATTCATCTCTGTACTTTAAGGACATCAACAGATACAGTAGTAGATGAACCATATCATCTAATTTTTATATTAAATCAACATTGTGTATTATCAAAATTGTTATGAACTGCAGATAACAAGGACATAAATCCAATCGAAGGTACTTGAGATAGTTGGGAGGGTTGATGCATTTGTGTTGAATATTCCACGCCTTCTTGTCTTTCTAAAACAGTGGGTGTTGTGTTTTCCTGTGTGCAGAATGGAACACAGATTACAAAGATGTAAGAAAAGTAAGTAATATTTATAGTAAAACAACATGTGAGCAACTCACATTTGGTTCAATAGTTGTTGTAGCAAAATCTTTCCTTGAAGTCGTTTTCCTTTTTTTAGTTCTAGTTTCAACAGATGACTTGAATTTGTTAGTTCCCGGTCGTCCTTTTCGCTTGACAGCAACGGGACTGCGAACAAGTACATCACTAGTTCCACATGTATTGTACGATGGAGTATCTTCCACAGGATTCTCATACGTTAGTTGTCCTCCCTCATTTATGATATTTTTTTCATTGACGATGTGAAACCAAATTTCTTAGTAAGACATTTCAAATCTTTTTCCAACTCAGTTGAAGCACATTCAGATTCACATGCAGCCTCAGCTATATCATAGAACCGCTTACACAACGACCGGTATCTTTGCATCTTCGATTCCTGCTGTAGAGAACTGTAAGCTGCTCTAATAAGTGTGTGCTTCCTTCGGATATTTTTGCTCCAACGTCTAAGAACATATTTGGAGGGGACATTATGTACATCTTCCTGACCGATAACCAATAGGGAATGGCGACATAGGATGCCTCTAAACTCAAACAGTAGGCAAGAACAGCTTGTATGATGTGTAAGAGGATTAAATTCAACATGGTAATATTTTGCCACACATTTTCCATCTGACATGCACTCTTCTTTTATAGTGTACTTTTTGAAAATACAGTCCATGTCCGTGTCTTTGATGAAACAATTCATCCTCGACCGAAACTCCATTTGTACTTCCTCAAATTTTGCATGTGTGTACGCTTCTTGAAACTGTCTCTCAATTGGTGATTGAGACCCACATGCAACCGTGGTATTCAAAGAGGAAAAGTTTGCTTCTATTTCCTTTTGAGCCTTCAATTTAAAGGCATTATCGTACTGAATGACAAATTGTTGAAGTGTGGTGTTAGAATTAATGAATCCATCAAAGAAAGCATTCATTCCTTCACTTCTTTGAGTTGTCGACATACCAGCCCAAAAGTGATTCTTTAAATAACAAGGGACCCATTTTTTTCTCTGTTCATATAGATTTGATAAGCCATTCATTATTTTCCAAGCCATGTGTGGAAAGTAGTTTTTCCCAACCACTGTCAAAGTCTATTGTACAAATGCAGTCATACACAAGCACTTTGATATCACTCTTGATATGAACATAATTTCTATACCCTTGCAATTTTTCAGGTATCTTTTTCAATATGTGCCACAAACACCATTTGTGCTTTGTTTTCGGGAAGACTTGTTCAATTGCATTTGCCATGGCCTTACATTGATCAGTTACAATACTGTCAGGCGCCTTGTTTCCCATGCATCTTAGCCAACATTTGAATAACCACACAAATGATGATGTGTCCTCAGATGACAGTAATCCACAACCAAGTAGAATGGATTGTCCATGATGGTTAACGCCTACAAATGGAGCAAAAGGCATGTCGTACTTGTTTGTTAAGTACGTTGTGTCAAATGATACGACATCACTGAATTCGTCACATGCAGCTCGGCTTCGAGCATCTGCCCAAAATACACTAGTAATTCTATTACCTTCATCCATTTCTATGTCATAAAAGAAATTATTATTGAGGTCTCTCATTTTTGAAAAGTGTCGTAACAGAGCTTGACCGTCACCCTCCTTACACAGTGACCTTCTTTGTTGACCGATGAAGTTCCTAGCATCTCGCTCTATAAATTGCATATTTTCATATCCACTAGCTTCACCATCGATAGTATCTTGGATTGCTTGAAGGATGAAAATGTTATTGGAAAGGGTTGCTCAGGTGTTGTGTAAAAGGATTGTTTGAAGGATGAAAATGTTATTGGTTCAAAACTAACCATGTTTTTATCACTAACGCAGAATATGGCTACTCCATGAACATAACTGAGAAGAGTGATGTCTATAGTTATGGGGTGGTTTTGCTAGAGATTCTGAGTGGTCGCAGAGCGCACATAGGATTCCAAATTTATACCCGATATCAAATGTCAAATAACCAAATCACGATGCACAGATGAAATGACAAATAACCAAAGCAACCTAAAAAGTGTGAATATACGTTTTACCTTTCGATAATAAACGAAAAGACGATGCAGAGATACTCAATAACGCACCGGAAGAAAACACTGCAACGGCAACAGCGAAAAAAACCTAACCTTTCATCTTTCACAACTACACACAAAAGAAACGCACAATAAAGGCAACGAACAAAACAACTAAAGGCACAATAAAGACATCGAAAACACCTCTCCGTTGGAAACCTATCCATTCGACGGTTGCCCAATAAGCCAGCCTTCGCCCAAAAACCCAGACTTCCACCAACTCGTTCAAATGGCGGATAGAGAGATACCTTTTTCAGAGACACCGTTTTTGAGAGGGATCGTTGCGTCTTTGCTAGAGATTATTTTTCAGAGACTTCGTGAATGAGAGAGAGCTTCTTTCTGCGGAAAGCATTTTTCAGATAAATGAATTTCAGAATGGAAGGCCCCCGATTCATTTTTTCAACAATGCCCTCACTAATTCTTAAAAGCATTTTTTTAAATTATTATCACACAACGAAAATGCCACATGGCGTTGTAAAAAACATTGTCAAATAACGTTGTCAAAGTAACGTTTTCCAATAAAGAAGGATGCAAAAGGTGCTGTGTGTGGTGGGACACCCACTCATGCTTTATTTATTTATTTATTATTATTTATTTATTTATTATTATTTATTTATATATATCACAATTTAATTTGATTTGATTTTTTTATTCTTTATAATATAGTTATTAGTTTCACTGCTTTGGACCTACAAACGCGTGAAATTAAAATGCACTTACCTCTGCCACCTCTGCTACACTTTTGTTAATTAAGAATTAATTGTTATGAGAAAAGGAATCTTTGACAAGATGTGGTGAATGGAAAGGTGGCGCAGAAATAAGTACTTGATTCGTCAGAATGCTGCCATTAATGGAATATAAACAATCACTTCATGTAGTCCTCTATCTATCTATATAATGGAGAGAAAGAAGTGTCAGGAATAGTAGAAGAGAGAAGAAAAATACTATCACGTAAGCGTGAAATTAACGTCATTCCTAACTACTTAACGAAAGAGACCGAATTCTAACAAAATTAGTAACTTAGGGACTAAATAACATTATTTTTAAAAGCGGATACAAAACAGAAATTCAGCCCCCAAATTGAGGACTAAAAAGATAATTAAACATTTTCAATAACATAATTCATAATTAATTAAAAATATAAAAAATTTAATCAAAATCATCTAAATAAATATTAAACAATAAAAACACACATAATTAATCATCCATAAAAATTATAATAAATTAAAATTAATAAATAACTTATTCTAATATAATAAACAAAGTAAAATTCTAAAAAACAAAAAAAATATAAGTAAATTAGCTCTTGAGGCTTTAAATGAATTTTAAAATCCGTTTAAGACCTCCATTTGAACAATTTGCACACTCTTCAATGCCACGAATCACCACGGGACCACTTTCACTAATCTCCTTCTAAAGCCTTACACCATTAGACCAGCTTTCACCACAAACACACACAAGCTCACTCGAGGACCACATACATAGAGAGGAGAAGCTCTCTTAGGTAAATATATACTAACATAGTTTTCTAGATATTTTTATTTTGTTAATGTTTATTGTGAAAAAAAAAATATCTTATTTGGACATTAGATAATTCTATTCATATTAGGCTATTACTTTCGGTCCCACCCATAATTACTAATTACACCGACAAATAATGAAAAAGACTCAAATATCCTTGATCATTGTATCACACCATTATCACTATATTTCCATCATGGCCAAGGAAGAAAGAGAAAACGCAGAAAAAAAACTCATTTTAAAAAACTCTTTCCAGATCCTATTTCATGTAAGAGTGTTATATATATATATATATATATATATATATATATATATATATATATATATATATATATATATATATATATAAATTGAAAATTTTATTCTGAAAATAATGTTCCGAAGTACATTTCACATGTTTCAGAAGCTGTTATGAAAATCTTATTCCAAAATTCTGTATTAAAAATTTTATAAAATTTCAGATAAAATTTCAGAAAGTTTCCAGAACATTTAAAATTTGTGAGTGCACTAAGAAATTGTTGGATGCAAGAAGTAAAAGTCTTCATATTTTCTCGTTTCTCTATCCGCACATCTCACTATTTTTCTTTACGCTTCGTGCAAATTAGGTTTTAGAATATAAAAATCAACTTTAAAAACTAATTTCTAGACCGATTAATATTTTCTTAACGCTTTAATACCAACAATTTTGGAATAAAAGAAAAAGTAGGTCATAGGCTTGCAGTAGTTGTATTTACATATGAGCACAAAAAACAGTAAGAAGTGAAGGACAAACATTTAAGCTAGTTGTTCATTAGCTACAAATATCCTTCTCTCCTCATGTGCAAGCCTTTTCTGTAAGCGTTCTTGGTGCTCAGAAAATGCCCAAAACAAATCTCTCATAATACTAGCTATCTTGAATTCTTTACTTCCTGAATGTACAACCTTCAAATTGTTCACTCTTCTTCTCTGTTTTGCATGCAATATATTCTACAGAAGAAAACAATGAAAACACAGCCTGTGAGGATTATTATTACCGTATATTGTTGGAGGTTTTTTTTGAGTAAAACCTACTCTTTTATTGAATTGATGAACACTTCAAATACAGAAAAAATTCAAACTGCACAAATCAAGAAAATAGGAATATATTCTTTGTTGCTCTTCTTCTTCATCAGCAACGGCAAGAAAAATTCAAACTGCACAAAGCAAGAAAATAACAATGGCAAGGCAAGTGGTCACGAAAAGTTGCTCTTCTTCATCAGCAACTTGAGCAACATTCTTTTGTTGGACATTCTCTTGTGTGACTATCTTTAGCTGATGGTTGCCTGCAAATTCTTTAATGATGTCCCATCTTCAAGCATTTTTCACATTGCTGGTCTGGTTTTCTCCAGCACTTTGAAGATGGATGATTTTTTCTTCCACAATGTTTACAAGGAGAGAAATCAGAGTTGTCCTTATAACTTTCAAATTTTTTTTCTTTTCACCCATAACTCGAGCTAGCCTTCCCAGCCAGTGCTCCTTCAATAGATCCTTCAGACCTCATAAGCCTTCTTTGTTCTTGTACCTGCAACGCATTCAGCAATTTTGCCAAATTAATATTGGACAGATTTCTGGACTTTTCTAGGGAAGTAATGGTAGCTTCAAACCTTTCAAAAATAGTTACAAGAATATGTTGTACTAATATGGAATCAGGAAATTCAGAACCAAATAATCTTACTTTATTTGCGATTTTGAGTAATTTGTCAAAGTACTCTTTCACTGTCTCAGATTCACCTATCTTCTGGAATTCAAATTCCCTAATAAGATTTAGAATTTTCATTCCTTTCATCGCCTTCATACTGCTTTTTTAAGAAATTCCAGACTTCAAAAACTGATTTTATCGTCTAGATTTTGAAAAAGATTTCAGGAGAGACGACAGCAAATAATGGAGCTCGTGCCTTCGATTTTCTTGATTTTCTCTCCTTATGAGTTTTGATATGTGCCATTGTTGGGTTTGTAGGTAATGGAAGAACTTCATAGTCCTCCTCCACAGCTTTCCAGAGATCATTTGCCTCAAGATGAGCTTCCATCCTTGCTGCCCAAACATGATAGCCTTCAACCATAAAAAACGGGTGGTGCAAGTGCTGTGTATGGTGTTTCTGAATCCATACAGATAAAAAAATTATTACTCACAAGTCCCTCAAGAAAAGAGTTCCGATACTAATCTGCTGGAGGTTATTTTGAGTAAAAGATACTCTTTTATTGAATTGATGAACACTTTAAATACAGAAAAAATTCAAACTGCACAAAACAAGAAAATAGAAATACATGAGACATGATTCCATGTTTAACAACTTCCTAAAAAATCTGAAACTGACTAAGCTGTTTGAAACAGTCAAACATCTTTACAAAATTAAAACAGAAAATAAATGAAAGAAGAAATTATTGTAACTGCTGCACCTGAAGTATAACTTTAACATATATAAACAACTTTCTGAAGTAAAATTTTGGATACAAACCTACCTCTGATATATGCACCAAGGCTCCTATTGATGCTTTAATATTTTAAAGAGTATAAAAACAATTTTACGAAATCGACAATGAATAGATTAATTTTAAAGAGTATAAAAACATAGTTTTACTAAATCAGTCTATATAAAATTTTGTAAGAATTGATGGTTAAATTTAAAACAAATACTGCAAAAAAAAATAAAGAAATTGACAAGCCTGGTTTCAACGTTAAATTGAAACAACATAGTAACAATGAAAACCATAGTAGACATCAATATTTAAGAGCTAACATGTAGAATACCTGCCAGTTGAAGATGTTATGATGCAGTTGGGATTATTCAAAAAGCCACACAGCTCTTGCAACTCTTTATCAGAATGCACCATAATGGCTCCCCTATTATATACCTCTATTGACAAATTTGGAAAAATAAAGACTCGAACTGATAGAGAAGTATGTCTACGTAAGAACTCTGTAACTGTAGATGGACATAACTCTTTATCCAAGATCCCTGTCTTACGTTCTTCATTTGAGACAACTGACTATAAAAAAAATATAAGGAAAAATAAAAATCAAATGAAATTCGAGGAAAAGTTAAGACGATTCATATTATGGAACATCCTTGTAAAAATATAAATTACTAACACCCTAAATAAAAGTCAAGGTTAATGAATATGACACGGGGTGTCTAGACCTTTGTTAAATAGAGAAACAGCTGTGTAGGGGTGAGGAAAAAATGAGTGTGTGTGCTGGGTTGGGTTCACTGCCTAAGAAAAGAGTGTGATGGTTGCTCTTTGCTGTGAATAAGTGAACCGGAATCAAGAGCGGTTTTCAAAGAAAAAAAATGTAAGACAGAACTAGACATGCTTCAGAAAAAATGGTAATCGGTAAGCTTAAAGGAGAATAAGTGTAAATGCATTCCACAAAACTAATTTATGCATTCCCAAAACAAATTTTAAGTAAAAAGGGAATCCAAATAGGAATTCCATTTTTATAACTCACTGAGATGTAACTCCAACAATATTCCTATGTCAAATTGTACATGAATGCAATTCTAATTGTTTTATTTACCAATTAGGTACAATTTGACTGGTCGAATAGATAAAATCAATCGATCCTAAATGTTGACATCTTAATTTGACAGCTATGGTTTACAATGTCCTGACAGAATTAGATGGACAATGACATAGAAAGAGCCACAAATATCTTGATCGCAGCAAAAAGGTTTTCGGAGTTGAACCTAGTATTTTAATCTACTTCTAGTGTTAACATCTACTATTACATCGGAACAAACCTTCAGGTGAACATCCATTGACAACAGACCGCCTAGCACATTGTGTTTCCTGTAAAGGCCGATACATTCGAGGATATAATATTAGAACCAGAACATGTCCAGTATCACTATTTTATATCTTTCTCAGCAAGCAAGCTCATAGAAAAAAATCACGGTTACATAGAGAAGCATGTACTACTTGCCTTTATCATTCGTCCAAAATAAATAACTTGATGTGCGGAGTTAGATCTGTTGTTGCAATATGGAACCATTCCAAAGCCAGAATCTTCCTTTGGCATTAAAAAAAAAAAAGAATTATCCAGAAATGAAGCACTGATGTAGCAGTCAATTTTCTTACATTTGGTCCATGCAACCAAAAAAGTATAAAAGTACACAAGCATTCTTCCTCTCATGTTTTCCAAGAATGCTCACTTTCTTGCACCTATGGAAGCAGACACAATATCAATCACAAAGGTAAAACGGAAGCAATTTTAATCTAGAATATAAGAAAGTTTATTGTTATTTTTCCGAACACTGATGGTGTGTTTGGTAGGAGAGAAATTGGCGGGGAAGGAAAGATGGAAACTATTTAGAGTGCCAGGAGGAGGAGACATAAGGTGGAAATAATTTTAAAAATTATGCAACTCAACTTACTAAACTATTTTTCATCGCTTCTTTTTTCTCTGCAGCCAAACATCTTTAACTTCCACATTTTTTTTCTCCCCTATTCTCACTCGTCCTCTTCATTTCCCTTTACCTTATTTCAATTCTCTCTACCAAACAAGTCCTAACTACAACGACATTAGATTTCTAATCTATTGAATATTGTACCCAGCATGACTTGTTCTGTCATGGAAGTGAGCGTCACGAAAAAGCCTAACTGTTAATAGCCGAAACAAGGCTGAGCAAGAGTGTCACGGCCCAAAGACCGGTGATGTGTTGGGACTCAGTAGGAATTGGGTCATTATGACATTTGATAACCCAACACACAAACCAAGATGGACATAAAAATGTGAGATGTTTACTTAGAGCAAAATGGGGAGGTTTCTAAGTAACCATAAAATCACATGATTTGGGGATATAAGGGTCGTAGATAAAGGGTATCAAGTATCCGTTGAGCATGGGGGAGTAGCTGTTATTGAATATAAAACTAGGTATAAGACTAATCTCCCTAGTATCTAAAACACACATAGGGTAATATATTTATAATGAAGAATGATACAAGTATATATGACAACCAAACATAAATATGATAAATAGAAGATATTGTTAAAAAACAATATCAACAATATCTACCAATATCAAAAGTTTATGTTTTCCGAATTAACAAAAAATGAAATATATCTAACAGCTATAGAAGAAAAGAACCTGCGGCTGAAAAAGGGGGGGAAACTTGATTTGTTCATGAACATACGACCACCTAATGGAGAAATGTTCATGAACATTTTTTTGTAAAAAGACTATGGGATAACCCTTTCAGTGAGTCCTTCATTCAGAATAAAGCCAAAACCTTGTTTGAGACCATATCAAGGCGACATCATACACTGAAGCAGAAGAAGTCATGATGACTTAGGCCCAAGCCCAACATCAAGCCCAAAACCCATTACTCATGAAGTGACCAAAAGGAACAACCAAGATGAGTTGACATCTAGCAAAACCTTGCAATCAAGGTCCCACGACTAGAGGAATGCTTAGAAGACTTCAAGAGGACCTAGAAGACACTTCCAAGCAAGCAACCTTGAAGAATTACTTCATTTTGGAGCAAAACTTGAAAGCCTCTTCCGGATTGGGCCGCGCTCAGCCCAAATCCACTTTCTGCCCAATGCATTTGGTGACTCCTTGATGGCAACTCCTTTAAGGACTTCCATCCAAAGAAGTATCAACTAAAACTAAGGCTAAAGAAAGGGAAGTGGAATAAGGACTTTTAACAAAAAGCTCTTTTCTTTCTAAAGTTTTAGATGGATTTACTTTGCTAAATACATTTGCTTTGTTTTGTAGGCCTTAAATAAAGGTTGGAAACTATAGCCAATCAACCAAAGAAGCTTGGTGAGCTAAAGGAAGCAAAGGAGGCAAAGAAGGGAAGAAAGGAAGAAAGGAAGTGGTTTCAGGATTGGAACCAATACATTCTGGATTGGAAAAGCAAAGGAAGTTGGCTTGCGGATTTTGTGCCACACCCAGCCACTTGCACCGTGCGCCCAGCCAATGCGAACCACAATTAAGCTTTTAAAACATGTTTTCAATATGGTTTGCGTGGAACTTGCGGCCCAAGCTTAGTAGCATCCCTAGCACTCTTCTTTTGTAGTTTTAGAAGCTTTGCACATTCAGAACTAGAGCCTTCTTCACCTATAAAAGAGAGGCTCTTCTCCATGTAAAATCCAACTTTGAAATGATAAAGAAATGTTGTTGAGTTTACTCCAGGCTTATCTTCACAGTTCAATTCTTCTTATGCTTATCCAGTACTCCCTCCTCTAGCTTTCTTTCCTTGCTTTCTGAGCTTGAGAAACCTTACACACTCACGGAACCTCACGGAACCTTTCATCAAACACTTGGCATGCACCAGAAACATCATTCATTACTCCATTCCGCTGCTCGATTATGCTATTTGTGACTACTCTAACATGAAGTGTGGAGTTGCTTCCATCACTCCTTGGCCAACAGCACGTGTGGCGTCGACAGCTGGCATTCAAAGCCGTTCTGGACATTCTCCACATGATTAATATGTGGCAGGTGATCCATATCATGCGGCTGATGATCAGCTTTGCTTGTAAGCACTGTGGCTGAGCTTGGATGATCCTGTAAATCCAACTCTCCTCCACCTTTGTAATCACTTTTGGATGGTAATGAGTGTTATGCTGAAGAAATCATTCCAACACCTCCTTGCACTGAAAGTCTTCTTTTAAATTCATATTCATCTTCATCTCCAGCTTCCTTCCTCTATGGAAGGCCGTCTGAGCTAGATTCTAAACCACTCCTCCACATTGACCAAATGTCAAACATCCTCACTGCATCTATCCATGGCACCGAGTCTTAGTTCCAAACTCTTCCACCAGTTGGGTTGAGCTCTCTGCTTAAGCTGGACACCAGGGCACTCAGTTGAAGTCATCAAGTGGTATCAGCAGCTTAGAATCACGTCCAATAGAGAGCTAAGTGTATTCTTTCACTCTTTCATGTTGTCACAATGTTTTCTGTCATGTCTTGTATGTGTGCACTGTTTCATTCATTTGAATCTGTTGTGGTAGGTTCTATTGTGTGAGTCAGTTTGTGTTTACCTTTTTGAGTCCATTTTCATCATTTTATTCGCTCCAAATCTGTTTGAATCATTTGAATTTTGAATTCCAATTCTGTTTTGTCAAGTTTTGTTCATTGCTTATTTTGTCAGAAAATTCAAAAGTGTGCCTCTGATTTGACCTGGTTTATGATCTGTTTGAATGTTCAAGTGCATTCCATATGAGCTATGATAAGCCAATTTGGGAGCTCGGATGCATTCATTGAACAACAGATCCACTGTGTATATCCTGCTGCGAAATTTTGGTTTAATAAGTTGTTTGAAGCTAAATTCTGAATCTGTTTTGCGTGTAAATTTTGAGTTGGAATGCTTAGATGATTAGTAGCAAAGTGCAAACCAGATAAGCAGTGATATGCTCAGCATAAGCTTGGTTGCCATTGTGAAATTCACAGCAGAAAACATTTGCAAGCAGTAGGACCAACTGCATACTCCTTGTTTCAGTCCTTTTGATTTGTTTTTACTCATTTCAGCATTAGATCATTGCTGGAATTCTGTTTAATCAATCTTAGACTCATTACAAACCTTTTCTTAACTTTCTAAACTGCAGAACTAAGTTGTCTAAGTGCTTGTTATTCACTGTTTTGGTCAAAAACGAAATTAAGGCACATGAGTTGAGTAAATCAGATAAAGAAAAGGAAAATCTGAAAGGAAAAGAATGAACTGAACATGTGAATTTGAGTAAAAGCCTATGGAATTGTGCAAACTGACTTTGAGTGATTATAACAAGCATAAATAAACTTGCTCAAGTAGATTTCATGATGCAATTGTGTCCAGAATTGAAAATGAAAAAAATAGCTATTGGACAAGTCCAATTTGCATATGAAACTTGAGTTCAACAACCAGTTTCGGCATTTTCTTGCTGCAATCTTTTCTTTGCTTTCTAAATCTGATCTAGCAATTTTCCTAGGATCAATTTGAGTCCCTACTTGATTCAGAACCCTTGTTGCTTGTTTATATCAGATTTTGGCCTCTTAAGTGCCAATTTACCCGTTTCAAATTGGTGCTTTCAGAATTAGCTCACTGGTGCAGTGTGAGATCTGAAATTGGTGTTTATTGATAGTTTGTATTGCTGTTAAGTTCTGTGGTGCAGAATCCATCTCAGATACCTTATTCATTTGAGGTAGCATCTTTAGGAAGTGGAGTTGAATAAGAATCTGGATGGACTAGGGGATTTTCAGCC
Organism: Vigna reflexopilosa; assembly: GCA_027742785.1. NCBI lineage: Eukaryota > Viridiplantae > Streptophyta > Magnoliopsida > Fabales > Fabaceae > Vigna > Vigna reflexopilosa. Next base: position 14,042,667 of record CM050921.1, read on the forward strand.
AGCTGCAGGTGTTTACTTCGGCAGAAGAGATCTGCAACCCGTGAGTTTTGTGAAAGCACTTCATTCAGAGTGAATTCCTACCATTCCAGCGCTGCAGTGTGAGACTTGAAGGCTGTTCTTGGCCTACTCCTTGCCTTGATTGAAAGAAAAGAGTGTGAATTCAGCAAAATCTGCAGCAGCCTTTGTTAGCCCAAAGCTTTAATTTGTTGTATTGAAAGGATTCATAAATGTTCTTCCTATTACTTGCCATTTGCTTGTAATTGTTCAAGATTCTAAAATTGGGCTAGACAGGGGAGTGTTTCTTGAAACCAGAGTTTCAAGCCTCACTTAGGAAATTTCACCTTTGTCCTTGCTTAATCGTTTAGAGTGAGTAAGACTAGAATAGACTAAACTCTAAAGTCTTCTCACAACCTAGGGAGTCCGAAATTAAGATTTAGTTTTGTTTGCCTTTCCGCTTGATTGAGTCTAAATTTTGTGAATTTAAAGGTAATTTTGACTTAAGAGATTTAAGCAAGTAGCTTAGAGCATATTTGACAAGACAAGACTTAGTATTTAAACAACCTTGTGGTTCACCTTTCTTACCTAGAATTTGATCTTTAGTGAAACCTAGTATTCTTTGTTTCAAGAAAACTTTTAAGTTCACAAAATGTCTAGACGTCATTCCCCTAGGGTCAGTGATGCTGAGCAGCAACTTTCCCTTCAAACCATAGTTAACAAACTTGGTGAAATAGAAAGAAGAATGAGTCAAGAGCAAGTCAATAGGAAGTTGCAAAATGCCTTAATCAAAGATGAGCTAAAAATCTTGAGAGAAGAGCAAGCCCAAAGTAGAGAAAATATAGGGGCAGTAGAAGTGGAGATTCCCAATTTGAAAGAGAAACCTTAAGGGTGGGAGAGTATTATCAACATCCTTCTTCTTCAAGAAGACATAGGAGAGATTCTCAATACCCCCTTCCCTCTAGGGAAGTCAACATAGTATTGCCTCATTAGCATGGAAAAGATAATGTTGAGGCTTATAAGATTGGAAAATGAAGGTGGAGCAAATCTTTGCTTGCCACCAAGTTAGTAAGGAGAGAAAAGTCTCTTTGGCAACCCTAAGCTTCCAAGGGTATGCCATGTATTGGTGGACTCCAATAGTCCAAAAGAGGCTGAGACATAATGATCCTCCAATTGAATATTGGAATGACCTCATATATGCCCTTAGGAGGAGACACATTCCCTCCTACTATAATAGAGAACTCATGGATAAGCTTCAAAGATTGCAACAAAGGTCTATGACTATGGAAGAGTATAGACAAAAGATGGAGCTATATATGATTAAGGCAGGAATAGTAGAGGCAAAGGAAATCACCTTAACCAGATTTTTGAGTGGGCTAAATTTTGATATAAGAGATAGGGTTGAACTACTACCTTATAGAGATTTGAATGACCTTGTTCAAATGTGTATAAAGGTAGAACAAAGTTTGAGAAAATTCTCTTCAAAAAGAGCTCAAGTTCAACCCACTTTTGAAAAGAAAAGTTTTAAAGAAAAAGAGTCCTTCAAACCTCTAGCCAAGATTGTGGAAAAACCTAAACAACAAACTTCTTCACACACTCGCACTAGTGACATTAAGTGCTTCAAGTGTCTAGGAAGGGGTCACATAGTTGCTCAATGCCCCACCAAGAGATCCATTATCATGAGGGGCATTGACACTTACAGCAGTGAAAGTGAAACCCCTTTTAGTGAGAGTGAGAGTGAAAATGAAAATTCCAATGGTGAAGAAGTGTATCCTTGTGAGGGTCAACTTTTCATGGTGAGAAGTGTGCTAAACAACCAACCAAATGTAGAACACTTGTCATAAAGAGAGAACATCTTTCAGACAAGATGTCAAATTCAAAATAAAACATGTTCTCTCATCGTTGACAGTGGATCTTGCTGCAGTTGTTGTAGCACTAGGTTGGTTGAGAAATTGAATCTTGTTGTGATACCCCATTCAAGACCTTACAAACTTCATTGGCTAAATGAAGATGGGGATATAACAGTCAAGAATCAAGTAAACTTGACAATTTCCATAGGTAATTTTCAAGATGAAGTTATTTGTGATATAGTTCTTATGGAAGTTTGTCATGTGCTATTGGAGAGACCATGGCAATTTGACCATAAAACCATTCATCGTGGTCCCACCAATGCCATAACCGTGCACAAAAATGATAAGAAATTTGTGCTTCATCCCTTGTCACCTTCCCAAGTTGCTGAGGATCAAGCACAAATGAGGCTCAACAAGGAACAAGAAAAAAAAAAGAAAAAAAAGAATTCAAAATCAAAAGGAGACAAGAGTAGTCCTTAGGGATGAAAATGAGGTGTGGGAGAATGGTGTTCCCTCCCACAAGGTCACTCAACATGAAGCTCTTTTAAATAAAAAAGCTTTAGAAAACCTTTTTCGTGAAGAGCAACCTTCTTATCTCCTCATGTGTCAAAGAACACTCACATGCACATGTAGTGAGTCCAAAACTTCTACTCTATCTTCTCCTATCCAAAAACTTTGGAAAAAAATTTGATGATGTATTTCCCAAGAAAGGCCCAATTGACTTCCACCTTTGAGAAGAATAGAACATCAAATTGAATTGATTTTGTACCTAGGACAAATCTTCCTAATAGAACATCAAAGGAGATAGTGTCACAAGTCCAAGACTTGCTAGACAAGGGCTGGGTTCAAAAGAGCTTAAGCCCATGTGTTGTGTCTGTGTTGTTGGTGCTCAAAAAGGATGGAAAATGGTGCATGTGCTGTGATTGTAGGGCAATCAATAACATCACAATAAAATTTAGACATCCCATCCCTAGACTTGATGATATGTTGGATAAATTGCATGGAGCCCAAATAATCTCCAAAATAGATCTTAAGAGTGGTTATCACCAGATAAGAATCAAAGATAAGAATCAAAGAAGGTGATGAGTGGAAAACTGCTTTTAAAACTAAATTTGGTTTATATGAATGGCTAGTGATGCCTTTTGGCCTTACTAATGCTCCAAGCACTTTCATGAGACTTATGAATCATGTCTTAAGGGATGGCATTGGGAAATTTGTTGTAGTTTATTTTGATAACATCTTTATGTATAGTCAAGGTTTGCAAGAACATGAAAAGCATTTTAGAGTTGTCTTAACAATTCTTAGAGTTAATCAATTATTTGCAAACATTGACAAATGCACCTTTTGTGCAGATAGTGTCATTCTTTTAGGGTTTGTTGTCAATAAAAATGGGGTTATTGTTGATCTTGAGAAAATAAAGGCCATCCAAGAATGGCCCACCTCCAGGAATGTAGGAGAAGTTAGGAGCTTTCATGGATTGGCAAGTCTTTATAAAAGATTTGTTCCAAACTTCTCTAGTCTTGCTTCACCTCTCAATGAGTTGGTGAAAAATGATGTTACATTCCATTAGGGAAAAACAACAAAAATCTTTTAACATCCTCAAGGAAAAGCTTACCCAAGCACCCATTCTGACCTTACCCAATTTTGCTAAAACTTTTGAACTAGAATGTGATGCTTTGAGTCTTGGCATAGGTGTTGTATTATTACAAGAAGGTCACCTCATTGTTTATTTCAGTGAAAAACTTCATGAGGCCACTTGTAATTATCCCACCTATGATAAAGAACTCTATGCTCTTGTGAGGGCTCTTCAAACTTGAGAAGATTACCTTGTTTCCAAGGAGTTCATCATTCATAGTGATCATGAATCACTAAAATATTTGAAGAGTCAACACAAGTTGCAAAAGAAACATGTCAAATGGTTGGAGTTTCTTGAACAATTGTCCTGTGTTATCAAATACAAGAAAAGAAAATCTAACACTGTGGCATATGCTTTTATCAAGAAGAAACAACTTGTTAGCCACTTTAGATGTTCAAATTCTTGGCTTCGATAACATAGTTGAATTGTATGCTTAAGACAATGAGTTTGCTAATATCTATGAGGAATGTTTGAACAAAGCACAAGGCTATTTTTATGTGAGAGATAGGTATCCCTTCAAAGAAGGCAAAATTTGTATACCCCAAGGATCACATAGAAAACTCCTTGTCAAAGAGATGCATGAGGGAGGCTTACTTAGATGGTTAGAATTATGCTGGTTAGACTTTTTAGCAACATGAAATATAAGCATGTATATGTTTTTATTCTCATCAATTCAAACAACCCCAAAATATGAGTTTTCTCTCTTTTTATATCTTTTACCAACTAGTTTCATTGCTCCAAGAATCCTTTGATCCATTTCACCCTCCAACTCTAAAGAAACAATAACATAAAACCTTCTCACAAATAAAGAAAAAATCATGCATTACTATTTCTCAAATGAGAAATGAAAAACCTCACACATATGAAAATTCAAACATACTTGACTGAAAAGAAACATTTAGGATCATGTGATATGGAGCTAATAATAGATTGTTTGTTAAGAAGTGGATTTTAAGCCCAACTCAACCTTACAAAACCAGCTTATAAGATAAGGTTTGCATCCACTTATATACTCTAAATTGGTCTTTTCTCTAGTCGATGTGAGACTTCCAACGCACCCCCTTCACACCAAGGTATATACATCTCAAATTAATCTAAATTCTCACAAAACTATATTTGAGGAGAGAACGGAAGTTGATTTGAAAGACAAATGGAGAAATATGGCACGTTATGGGTGCAAATAAATCGTAGAGGTTAAGTTTACTTTGATTAAAGTTGAATGACATTGTAACTAGAACGGGCAAAATCATGGAAAATTAGTCAATACACTTTTAGGATTATTAGCTTTTGTAGAAGGAAGTGTAGTCAATAGTTGTTGGTAAATGCAAATTCTCAACTGCAACACTTATGAACTCCACCTTCTTGCTTTTCGTAATGTTTATTTGTTTATAGGTCTTCAATGGAAAAAGTTTTCTCCTCTGGACCATCTACAAAATTCCACTTATAAACATGTGTGGTACTATTTTTTTCCATCAAACTAGACCTTTGGTCACAATTATGAGGGATAGAAGCTTGACCATTTTCCACTGGATCAGACTCATTATCATTTATACCATTTGGACAAGATACATCTGCATCTACAATCTACCCATTGAACGGCAAATTGTGGAGGCAGATATATCTTGCCCACATGGTATAAATGATAATGAGGTTGATCTAGTGGAAAAGGATCAAGCTTTTATCTCTCAGAATTGAAACCAAAGGCCTAGTTTGATGAAAAAGAATAGTACTGCACATATTTATGAGTGGGATTCCGTAGATGGCCTAGAGGGTGGAACATCAAACTGTGCAAGTAGATTTAATTTGTCTAGTCCCAAGAGGAGAAAACTTTCTCCATTGAAACCCTATAAACCAACAGACATTACAAAGAGGAGAAAAGCAAAAAGGTGGAGTTCATAAGTGTAGCATTGTTGCGGCTGAGAATTTGCATTTACCAACAACTATTGACTACACTTCCTTCTACAAAAGCTAATAATCCTAAAAGTCTATTGACTAATTTTCATTGATTTTATCCGTTCTAGTTATAATGTCATTCAGCTTTAATCAAAATAAACTTAACATCTACGATTTATTTACACCCATATCGCGTCATATTCCTCCACTTGTCCTTCAAATCAACTTTCATTCTCTCCTCAAATATATCTTTGTGAGAATTTAGGATTAACTCGAGATGTAGATATCTCAGCTTGAAGCGGGTGTGTTGGAAATCTCACACCAATCATAGAAAAGGCTAATTAATTTAAAGTATAAGTGGGTGCAAACATCTCTGTACAAGTCGGTTTTATGGGATTAAGTTAAACTTAAACTCTATTTCTTAACATTGCTCTTACAAGACCATAAGAGGAATGCTATTATTACATTACCCACACACTCTTAACTATATGTAGAATTTATCTGTATCTTACTCAAAAAGAAAGAATAAATATACAATTTAAAATCAAAATGGGAAACCTATGTTGATTTTGTCCTTGAAAGTTTCTTTCTACACTCTACCCAAGTTAGAAATCAGTAAACTTATATCACATTCTCTAGCAATTTTATCTCCCAGCCCTTTACCAAAATTACTTTAGTCTTCCAACCAGTCAACTTCATGAAAATTTAGGCTTGAAATTTGCTTTGGACTACATTCAGACATGGCCCAACACAACATGTTCAGTTGATGACTCATCTGATAGGATCGTATCACTAATGCCAAAATGGCTTACCTTAGAAGTAATCCCACCATATCATATGTCCACAAAGGCATCCCAACATCTAAATGCACCCCAGTAGACCCAACCATTATCATACTAACCATTGTTGGCAATCATTGTTGGCAATCATTGTTGACACTCATAGTGATTAGTAATTATAATTACATTTTGAAGATGACTTACCGTTAATTGTTTTATGTTAAATATCTTATGCTAATTAGATTATGTGTATTTGGATTTATTCCATATTTTCCTTATACATATATATTATCTATTTGAATTTTTCTACATGGAATTAATCCTATATATAATTTTTAGGATTTTCAACATTTTTGAGTGATTAACTATCATAAGACACTCACTAGCTTACGGCTTCAGACGTCTATTATCACTCACCAAAAACTCATTACAAATCTAATGTTATAGTAGTAGTTGACTAAATTTAATTAATTTTGCAAAAGTAAACGAAGTGTAGAGTTAAATTTTTTTAATAGCCCAGAATTGTATATTCCAAGAACTAAAAGTGGATTTAAACCTGAAAGGTAAGTATCAAAAGGCTCAAGATAAAACAGAGTAAACAATGACTGACCCCATCGACAACGGCGTCGTAAAAGGGAATGTCTTCTTTATTGAAGAAATGACAAGCACAAACCCTAGTTCCGAGAATGAGTAAACCACACTCTTCATCTTGAAGCTGTTTGGAAAGGGTCTGAAACGGCGCTTGGAGTGAGTAAACCCTAACACTTCTCGTCACCATTTTTTTCTCCTTACACTTTTCTTTTTCTTCCGTTCCGTCTAGTTTCCTAATTTTTATATGCCATTCAGAAAATGTTGATTTTCTTTTCCTCAGAGTTATTTTATTATTATATTTTAATATTAAAATATAATATTTATCTTATTTCTGTCGCAACAAATGTAACCTAGGCTATTGCGCCAGCGGTAAAAAAAACTTGAAACCTTTTTATTTATTAATAAAATAATTCATATTTAAAAAAAAAAAATTATGATATAAAATTATATATTAATTTATTGTAATTAATTTTATTTAATACTTTTTTCAATAAATAATAAAACTAATTTGTTTAATTTTTGTTAAGATATTATTGATCTTAATTAAGTTTTTATTATTTTTAGTTTTGAAAAGTTATTTTCATGTTAAAATTATTTTATAATATTTATATATATATATATATATATATATATATTAAAATTAAGAATGTTAATTGTTTATTATTTTTAAATCATATAATTTTTTTAAGATGTTTAATTTTAAAATTAAATTCAATCCATTAAAAATTAATAAATTATCATGTTTTATGGTTTTTCAAAGTTTAAGCAGTTTTTTTTCAGAAAAAAAAATACAATTTAGTGACTTTTAAAAATTTTCACACTAAATTAAAAATAAAAAGTATCTTCATTTATTTTAAATTTTCATATCTACTGTGGTAATTGTTTTATCACAATATCAAGAATTCTAAACTATTTTTGAAGAGATTTTAGCATTTCATTCTCAACATTTTCATCAAATTATCTTTTTTTATGACTAATATGTTTTTCATGAAATTTAGACTTTATATTCATCTCAAAAATTAATTTCAAAATCAATGTATTTTCAAGTTTATTTTCTATGTATTTTTCAAGAAATGAAAGAAGACATTTTAGTTGTTAAATAACTTCATCAATTCACATATCTTTTAATTATAAATTGAGTTAACCGAAAAAAATAAAATGTCATACCAAATATTCATGTCTAACAAAAATTTTATATTTTTTTAGTTCATAAGTTACTAAACAAATCAATTTTACTTTTTATTTTAGGATCATCATTACCTTCAACGGCTTCAAACAAAGTATGTCTTATTTGAAAAGTTTAATGTCTTATTTGAAAAGTTTAAAATCTTGGAACTTTTACACTTTTCTCAACGTGTTTATGGCAACGACTTAAGAGTTAAGTTATATATATATATATATACACTAAAAAAATATGTAGTTTTAGGATAAGATAGTCATGTCTCAAAGTATTAAATTTAAGTTTAAATTATGATAGTTAAAATTAACCAATAAAAATTAAGAAGTCACTAAAAGAGAAAAGAAAATAGAAATCAAAATTGACTATAAAATAATAGAGATAACTAATCAATATTTTTTCTTAAAAAAAAAAGGTTAAATTATGTTTTTGGTCTATTTTTTGTTTGAAAATCTTGATTAGGTTTTTTTTATGCATCTCAATTTAGTCTCTATTTTGAAAATTTGATAAATCATGTCTTTTTTGTTACTATTATATTAAGGTTCATGATTAATTTATTTCTCTTTTTATTTTTTATTTTTATATTTTATTTCTTTATTTTTATTTTTTATAATTTTTTTAAAATAAAAGTTTATCAAGTGTCAAACATATGTCATATCACAGTGACAGTGCCACATGTCACTATCACGTGAGGTGTGACTACTTTAGATTCAATTTGATCTATATCTTTATTTTGTCCTCATTGAGTCTGAATTATTTTTAAAAAATTAAAGAATTATCTCCCTCTACCAATTGAAATTAAATTAAATTTTTATATAAATGTTATAGAAATAATTTTATTAAAATTGATATTTTTATTAAATATTTTTAACAAAATTAAGTTTATTTAAATTTATATTTTACATAGAACTTTATTTAAAATTGTTTTCAAATTTTAAATTTATTGGTTCTAAATTATTATAAAATTGTTTAGAATAATTTTAAAATTTTACATTTGAATATGTTTTATTTTTAAACCAACTTAAATATTTGTATAGAAATTATTGAATTTTACATATTTTAAAAATATACTGAAATATAAATTCAAATAAAAAATATATTAAAGTATGAGGTAATCAATTATCAACTGGTAAATTTTAAAATGATTAAAAAATTTGATTATTTAATTTTATTTTATGAGATGTAATTGATAAATAAATTTAGCATGTTATTTTCTATTAACATTACTTTCAGCTTAAAACAATTTTAAATAAAATTCAATTTAAAATATAAATTATAATAAATTTAATTTTATTAAAAATATTTAATAAAAATATTTGTATAAAATTTATATAAAAATCAAATTTAGTTTCAATTTAAAAAGGAACAAAATTGGTTAATTTAAAAAAATAGATTAATTGAGACAAAATAAAAATACAATGATTAAATTGAAACTAAGATAATACCGCCATGTCAGGTGTCGTGATGTTAGTTTAACGTGTGACAATATATATATATATATATATATATATATAAGGAATTATAAAATAATATAAAAAAAATCACAAACTGACATTTTTCATCGGAAAATCTCAATTAGGAACTTTTTTATGTATTTTAATTTGTTCTTTATTTTGGGAAATTTTGTGCAATCATGTCCTTTCCTTTATTATACTAACAACTATCACATATTGGTTCATGATTTTTTTATTTTTATTTCTACTTTTTAATTTTAACTTTTATATTTTATAATTTTCTTAAAATAAAAGTTTTTCACTGTCAAATTGACATCGTAACAGATGGTAGTGGCAGTGTCATGTGCCACCATCATGCGGAGTGACAATATCTTCATTTCAATTTGGTCTATATCTTTATTTTTTTTTTAATTTTCTTTTTGTGTAAATTGTTAAAATAGAATGGCTCAATTTCTCACACCAAGAGGGGGGGGGGGTGAATTGGTTAAATGTAAAAACAAAGTCTTTAAAGCTTTCTTGAAACGCAAGGAAAAAGATTTTCTAATGCAGTGGAAATAAAGTCGTATGAGTACAGAACAGAGTCGACTAAAATGTAAAAGAGTAGGGATCAGAAAATTCAAACACTGCATTTTTATACTGGTTCAACCAACCGGCCTACATCTAGTGTCCTTCCAACCACGGGAAGCAAATGCACTATAATGATCAAGGTTTTTACAAATAGAGACCTCACGTCAAAAATATAAAACACCTCTCTAACCCTCTAATCAAAATATAAGCAATACAATAACTAGATCAGCAGCAAGAATCCCCTCTTCTGTTGTCTAAACCCTTTGAGAAACCCCTCAAAGTCAAGAACGCAACGCGCTCTTCTTCCTGTAGTCACAACAGGGAACACAACCCAATCTTCAGCAGATTGTAGAGCCTGATCTTACAATAGATACCCAAATGTGTAGATAGATCAGACTTTGAATGCACAACAACCTTGCTCTTCAAGAAATCACAAGGAGATTATCACCACGATCTTGATTCTTGGAGCTTTTTCCTCATTCTTAAGACATCACTTTTCTGAAAAGATATCACAAAAACTGTTAGATTCACAAAAGTTCTTACAGAGATCAAACTCGCATCAATTTTTAGAATAACACAACTCTGACGCATTTTAGTCGACTAGGCTACTAATGCAGTCGAATATAACAAATTAGTTATAACAGATAGTAGTAGTCAAAACAATTAATTGAATTCGCAATGAATGTAGTCGATTTACATTTAATGCTTGGTCAACATATTTAAAAATATGACTGTTAAACAGTTATATCAAGCATTAATAGAATTTCAAAACAACAACATACTTAGTCGAATGCAACACACATATAATCGATTATGTAATAGTGTAAATCATAGTTTTTAAAAACTGTCTTTGAAAAATCTCACAACACACTTTGAAAAAGGTTTTTGCAAAAACATGAGTTTTAATCGACCCACCCCATAATGAAGTCGACTTAGAACTGTTGTTTTGCCACACAATTAAAATTCAACATTAGTGCATGTGGTTTTTATTTTCCAAAAACATGTGTCATGCATTCATGTATAAAATCACATATATATCACAACAAAATGCAATGAACAACACAACAACAACATAATCGTGTTCTCATATAATCATATAACATGTAAGCATAGAACATGTAACACATAGTACACATGTGTTATTAATTATGCGTTGTCATCATAAAAAACTCAAATATTACTAAGATTGTGGGTTCAACTAAACCAGTGTTCCCCCTATCAACAATCTCAACAATCCCCCTTTTTTGATGATGCACAACCATGATTAATAATCAACCATGTTGCACAACTCAATACAGATTATCAATCAATTACCAATCAAGATAATTCTCCCCCTTTGGGCATTAGCAGAAAAGGTAAGCACAATGGTATTGATATGCATATAATCAAGCATACAGAGATGCATCAGATAATCATAAAAACAAATAATTATGCTCCCATTGTCAAAGATATTCACATGATATAATATATACTCCCCCCCTTAAATGTAGGCTTGTGAAACATCTCAATGAATATGCAATGCTCCTCTTGCCATTATGAAAGTTTTAATCTCAAAACACAGATGCTCAATGCAGTATACACAGAATATATCAGAGCATATAACAACATATGTCAATATTGTATCAGATCATGAACAATGCAAAAATATCAATGCAACAATGATACAATATCATTCATCAAAAGCAATATAATTTTTTAATCATCTCAGGACATGTATAGCAAAGAGATATCAGTAGAATAAACAGTTCATAGCACAAATATCAAGAGTTAAAGATATTAGATATTCCAATTTTTGGAATCTTTAAACCCCTGTTGATACACAGTCGATTTGCTCTCAGTCATAATCGACTTCATTGCTTCTCCTGTGAGTTGAATCCCTAGTTTTATCCTTCCAGTAAGCAATGTTCCTACAAAACCTTTTAAGATCTTTCTAGATCAAGCATTTTAGAATCATTATGATAAAGGATATTTCACAAGTATAATATGAATATGCAAATGTATGAATGCAACGGTAAACAGTAGTACATTCGCATATAAACACAGCATAATCGATTTCAATCAGATTAAATCACATTTTCAACACTGATACATTTAAGCAAACTTCTGATTTCATTGATATTAAACATGGATACAATTAGAGATCACCAAAACAAAAAATGGCATGTCAAGCCATCTACAAAAGAAACAATTAAACAACAGACACTAAAACAAAACAGACAAATGACTCTAAACTGTAATCACAAGACCCCTATTCTGTTTCAGATGACTCCATAGAGTTCTATTCACTGGTCTCATTATCCTCATCGGTTGATTCCTCTATGGATGTGGAGCTTTCCACATAATTCTTGATAATTTCATCCATTTTCTCATTCATTTGCATTAGAGATTTCTTCATCTTGTTGGCTTTCTTGGATGTTTTCTCAAATTTATTCACCACAAGATTTTCAAATTTTGATTTGGGAGATAACAAGGTTGGTTCACTGTCAGTATTAGAAACTTCATCTTGGTTCTTGGTTGCAATTTGTACATCACTGAATATCCATCCCAAAACAGTTTTCTTCAACCCAATGCATGTTATTGTTGCTTTCCCGATCTCATTAGTTCTGTCACAAGTGATTTTGGATTCACCGATAAGAACAATTTGGCTGAGTGATAAAACTTTACTCATGAACACACCATAAGGTACATTGCACCAATCATTGATACCAACATCAATGATATGTTTCTTGAATACAACTACCTAGTTGGTTGGTATCCTGAACATTAATGCATTTAGCAGATATCGATCTTTTGATGTCTGCTTGTCATAATGAAACCTTCCTGGTAACAAAAGCCAAATAATGATGTAAGCAATTTACTCTTCTTTATCCAACCACCCATGGAGAAAACCTTTTTCCTTCTTGTATCTTATTGGATATCTCATACAGTCTTTAAACATTTGCGTCTTTTTAGTCCACATGTTTTGCAGACAGTTGGGAAGATGTGACATGCGTCCTTCATCCTTGAGTCCAGCAACCTGTAGCAAAGTATCATTGTTGATAATTATGTCTACCCCTTTTACTCGTGAGTGGATATCACCATTTACAACCTTTAGATTGTGATAGCAGTCACCCTTCATCTGAACGAAGGTAGATAGGCCTTGATAAGCAAGCTTTTCTAGAAAAATGAAGCATTCATTTCAGAATAGAGATAATTCAATTGATTTGTATGGAGCGACATCCTTTACATTTTTCCAACCCATGAACCTTTCTCTTTGAAAAATCTCACAACACACTTTGAAAAATGTTTGTGCAAAGACATGAGTTTAAATCGACTCACCCCATAATGAAGTTGACTTAAAACTATTGTTTTGCCACATAATTGAAATTCAACATTAGTGCATGTGGTTTTTCTTTTCCAAAAACATATGTCATGCATTCATGTATAAAATCACATATATATCACAGTGAAATGCAATGAACAACACGACAACAACATAATCATGTTCTCATATAATCATATAACATGTAAGCATAGAACATGTAACACATAGTACACATGTGTTATTAATTATGCGTTGTCATCATCAAAAACTCAAATATTACTGAGATTGTGGGTTCAACTAAACTAGTGCTCCCTCTATCAACAATCTCAACATAATATGAAACTAAATTTAATTTTTATATAAATGTTAGACAAATAATTTTATTAAAATTGATATTTTTGTTAAATATTTTTAATAAGATTATGTTTACTTAAATTTATATTTTATATTGAAATTTATTTAAAATTGTTTTCAAATTTTAAATTTATTTGTTCTAAATTGTTATAAAATTGTTTAGAATAATTTTAAAATTTTACATTTAAATTTTAACATTTTATTTTTAAACCAACTTAAAGATTTGTATAAAAATTATTGAATTTTAGACATTTTAAAAAGATATATTTATTTGAAATATAAATTCAAATAAAAACCAATATTAAAGTATGATGTAATAAAGTATCAACTCATAGATTTTAAAAGAATTAAAAAATTTGGTAAGTTTATTTTATTTTATGAGATGTAAATGATAAATAAATTTAGCATAGCTCAAATTAAATTTGAATTTTATTTTTCAATTAACATTGCTTTCTATTAAGAAGCTGAAAACAATTTTAAATAAATTCAACTTAAAATATAAATTTAAATAAATTTAATTTTAATAAAAATATTTTTTTTATAATATTTATATAAAAATCAAATTTAGTTTCAATTTAAAAGGGGCGAAATTGATTAATTAAAAAAAGTGGATTAATTGAGACAAAATAAAAATACAGTGACCAAATTGAGACTAAGGCAATGATACTTGATGTGAGAGTAACATGCCACATCTGACTACCATTGTCGGGTGTGTTGAGGTTGTTGATAAGGGAAGCACTAGTTTAGCTAAACCTTATAATCTCACAGTGTTTCTGGTTTTTGATGATGACAACACATTATTAATAACACATGTACTGATATGTGTTACATGTTCATTACTTTCATGTGTATGAATTATTGGAGAACATGTTTGTGTTAATTCTGTTTATGTGTGCATATTCACTGCTTTCTATATGAGATATCATCTGTGATTGCATAACACATGTTTCAGAAATAAAAACCACATGCACTTTGACTGAACTTATATTGTGTGGCAAAACTACAAGTTTTAAGTCGACTTCATTATGAAGTAAGTCGATTAAAACTCGTGACTTTGCACAAATTTTCAAAAGTAGTGCTGTGAGTATTTTTGCAAAGGAAAGATTTTCAAAACTGCATTGAAGTGACATAGTCGACTATATGCGCAAGCTACTCGACTTAGTTAGTTATGTTTTGAATTTTTGTTAATGCTTGTGAACTATAATGACTATATTTTGTCTCTTTGACCAAGCATTAATTTCTAGTCAACTAAATTAATTGTGTAATCAATTTGGTTGGTATGACTACTATTAATTGTTTTAACTATCTTAACTGTCTGAGTGAAGTCGAATGTATTAGTAGTGAAGTCGACTATAGGAGCGTCTGTTTAACAGAAAGCTATAAATAGACATGATTCTATATTACACAGAGACTTTGGTGATTTTAATACTTTCATTCTGTTGTTTCAGATTTTGATCTCTATGAAAACGCTCCAAGAACCAATCAAGAAGACCGTGGAGTTCTCTCTTTGATTGTAGCTTGAGGAGCAAGGTTGTCGTGCTGAAAGAAAGGCTTGATCATACTGCACATTGAGGTGTACTAGAAACGTGATCATCTACTTCTCTCAATCTTGTGAATATTGTGGTTGCCCTGTTGTGATTATAGGAAGAGGACATGCTGCGTTCTGGAAACTTTGAGGATTGTTCAAAGTTGACAAAGACTACAGGAGAGGGGATATCTTGCTGCTGTTCTTTGGGTGTTGTATGCCTATATTTTGGTTAGAGAGTTAGAGAGGTGTTTTATATTTTGACGTGGAGGTCTCTATAGAAACTTTGTTGTAAAAACCTTGACCATTGTAGTGCATTTGCTTCCGGGCATAGGAAGGACACTAGATGTAGGCAGTTTGGCCGAACCAGTATAAAAATTGTGTTTGAATTTGCTATCCCTAATCTCTTTACTTTCAAAGTCGACTTTATTTTTACTATAGTCAACTATTTTCTGCTGCACTGATTTATCTTTTTCATACGAGATTCAAGAAACTTTTGAAAGTTTTATACTTTGTGAAAAAGGTTTTGAAAAGATTCTAATTTTTGATTTACACCAATTCACCCCCCAATTGGTGTTGAAACTAAGTCATTCTTTTTCCAACAATTGGCACCAGAGTTGGTTTTCATAAGATATTTGAAAAACTAGTCGACTACATTTTTCTTTGACTCGATTATATTCCTGGAAATGGCTTCTATTTGTAAAACCTTTGGTGAAGGTGCATCTACATACAGACCACCATTGTTTGCGGGTGAAAACTATCCTTTTTGGAAAATTCGAATGCAAATTTTTCAAGAATCCGTGGATAGAGGTATTTGGGATGCAATAGTAAATGGTCCTTTTGAGCCATCTCAAGTTATCAATGGAAAAACTGTTTTGAAAAGTTTTTCTAAGTTGTCTTAAGATGAAAATTGAAAAGCACAGTATAATGTTAAAGCATAGTATGATGTTAAAGCACAAAATATTTTTGCCTCTGCACTAACTGTTGATGAATTTTTCAGGATATCTTAATGCAAAACTGCTAAGAAAATGTGGGATGTCTTGGAAGTCACACATGAAGGCACTGATGAGGTCAAGAGAGCTAGAAAGAATTCTTTGATACAAGAGTATTAACTTCTCAGAATGAGGACTG
Organism: Vigna reflexopilosa; assembly: GCA_027742785.1. Taxonomy (NCBI): domain Eukaryota; kingdom Viridiplantae; phylum Streptophyta; class Magnoliopsida; order Fabales; family Fabaceae; genus Vigna; species Vigna reflexopilosa. The sequence goes on from CM050921.1 coordinate 14,058,922, forward strand.
GTGAAACAATATATGAGGTTCAAAAAAGCTTCACTCACATTGTAAATCATTTAATGTCTCTTGGAAAAGTTTTTGACAAAGAGGAGATCAGTATCAAGATTCTCAATAGCCTGAACAGAAGCTGGAAACCCAAAGTCACTACAATCTCTGAATCCAAGGATCTTACGAGCAATGAACATGGCTACCTTGTTCGGGAAGCTAAGAGAACATGAACTTGAACTTGGAAGATTGAAAGATGAGGATGAGATTGAAGAAAAGAAGTCCATAACATTGAAATCTACCAGCAAGAAAGCCTCTAAGATTGCACAATCAGAGGATGATTCGGATGCTGAATTGGACAACAATGAACTGATGTCTATGGTGGTAAGGAAATTCAATCGATTTATGAAGAATAACAGTCAAATTACTAATCATGCAGGAAATAGCAAAGCCAAGAAACCTTCAAGATCAAATGCAATTCAATGTTATGAATGTGGCAAAGAAGGACATATGAAGCCTGATTGTCCATATCTGAAGTTGAAGTAGAAAGCTAACTGGAGGTTTTCTCAGGACAAGAACAGAAAGCAAAAGGGTGCTTACATTGCCTGGGAAAACAGTGAATCAGAATCCTCAAGTGATGAAGAATGTGATCTGAGGAGGAATCAAATGTTGGAAAACAAGTAGGCTTCTTTTTACACCAAGAGGGGGGGTGAATTGGTGTTTTATCAAAAACAAAGTCTTTTCGCAATCTTGAAATCAAAGTATGAAACTTTGCAAACTTTCTTGAAATGCAAGTAATGAAAATTCGTGTGTAGCGAAAAAATGTAGATGACTGCGTAAATATTAAAATCGACTGTAGGTAAAAGTGTAGGGATAGAGAAAATCAAACGCTGGTGTTTATACTGGTTCGGCCAACAATGCCTACATCGAGTGTCCTTCCAACGCAGGAAGCAAATGCACTATAATGGTTAAGTTTTTACAACAAGGAATTTATAGAAGACCTCCACGTCAAAAATATAAATCTCCTCTCTAACACTCCAACCAAAATATAGGCAGAAACACAGCAAGACTTGCAGCAAGATGTCCCTTCTCCTGCAATCCGCCAATCACCACTTTGAACAATCCTCAAAGTGAACCAGAGTTCACAAGTCTATCCCTTGTAATCACAACAGGTCCAATGCAGCAGTCTTCAAGGATGCCAAGCCAATTCTTGATCAAACCAGATGTACCTTCACTGTGCAGAATTTGATCAATCAATGAGTGCGTAGTCAATCTCCTTTTGAATCTCTTTCAAGAAAGATCACCATCATCTTCTTGGAGAATTCTTGGAGCTTCTAAAAACATAGATATCAATCTGAAACAGAAAATGAAATTGTTAGATCATCAAAAGTCTCTGAACAAATTGTGTTCAGACTATTTATAGAATTCTGTTAACAAGATGTTCTCATAGTCAAATAAGCTACTAATCCAGTCGACTATGTCAAGACATTTATAACAGTTAAGTCAGACCAGTAGCATTCAGTCAACCAAAATAAATTCTCATTCAATACAGTTGACCAACTATTCAATGCTCAACTAACTTTTGAAAATATAGTCGTTACTGTACAAGAGCATAACAAAATTTCAAATCAAACAACTAACTCAGTCGAGTATGTGGCGCACACAGTCGACTTCGACATGTCAGAGCATTTTGAAATTATTTTCTTCTCAAAGTGTCACAAAGCATTGATTCTCAAAATCTGTACAAAGACTTTAGCATAGTCGATTAATTTAATATTGGAGTCGACTTTACTGTAGCTTTGTCACACAGTTATAAGTTCACAAAAGTGCTTGTGGTTTTCGTGCATTAAAACATGTGCAATGCATCCATAAATGATGTAACAAGTACAAGCTTAATATGTATGCATTCACATAGCAATATAACACATAAACATGTTCAACAGATATATCAAACATTCAGCATAAGAACATGTAACACAACAACAACATATGTGTGTTATTAAGCAATGTGTTGTCATCATAAAAAACTAGAGTGATATAGATATTGTGTTGTCAACAATCTCAACATCAAACATATGCGTCATGGCTGGAACATCACTGACAGATTATGAGAGTGATACAGAGTTCGAGAAAGAACCAATTGAGGTGAAATACGACCTGTTGCTGGCTGCATTTCAGGAAATACATGTTGAAGCAATGTCACTGTAATATAATGTTAATCGACTAAACTCTGAAAGAAAAGATTATGAGTATAGAATCAATAATTTGGTCAATGATAATGATAAATTGCAAAAAGAGTTAGATGCTGCTTTATTATCTACTAAAGCTGTGATTACTAAGACTGTAACAGTTGAAAAAGTTTGTGAAAAATGTCCTACAAATGTTGAACAAATAGATTACTTGACTAGCACGCTAGCTAAGTTCACTCAGGGTATAGATAATTTGAATTTTGTTTTAAAGTCTTCAGGTAGAGCAATATATAGACAAGGAATTGGATATAACTCAATCTAATAAGATCAATACAAAGAAGTTTATTGAATTGAGTAAACCTGATAAACATGCTTGCTTTTACTACAATAACATTGGTCATACAGTTAGAAATTACTTTTACATAAAGGTTGGTGTTCCTAAAGGCTTACACAAATGGATTCCTAAGGAACATCTAGCTGCATTTAAAATTCAAGGACCCAAATTCAAATGGGTACTTGCATCGAAAAATTTGAATTGTTTTGCAGGATAATAGCAGATGCTATGACATGAAGTGAGAACTCAAGGATGAACGAAATTGATTACATCAAGCTTATTGAGTGTCTACAACTGGTAACAGATATCATCTTACTATATCATGCATAAAAATTGTTTGATTGATGATGCTTGATTGTGTGTATATTTGATTGATTGTTTGTTTGTCTGTATTGATGTGAAAATCATTTTTACGAGTTTTAGTCGACTGGATTATGAGCCCAATCGAATGTATGTCTCTGTTTTGGAAAACTATCTGTCATACAGTCATACAGTTTTAGTTTCCAAATTTGAAAATTCAAAATGGGCCTGATTTTGATAAACCTTGGTTCGCGCCCTTAAATATGTGAGCTTTTCTTGTTTCTATTCCTTGCATGTTGTATGCAAAACCCTTATTTTGTTTAAGAAGTCTCTACACTCTCTACAAAATCTTGAAGAATGGCTGCCTCTTCATCAAGACTTGGAAAGTGCTCTGCTTCTACAATGAGGGAGGCAAATCCTTTTGGGTGGTTCAACAACAATGATCAAAGGACATATTTTATATGCAAATGGGGTGTTAAGGAAGTGATAAGGCATAAGTGCATAAGTACTCTATTCTTCCGCAATGAAGGCTTCATATTTCAAGAATGGTTTGAGAAAGCTGGTTTGGCAAAGTTTGTGGAACTCCAAGGAGATTGTTTATCCAAACCTAGTAAAGGTTTTCTATTCAAATCTGAGAAAAGAAGGAAAGAATCTTAAATCAAGAGCGAAAGGTGTTGATATCAGCATAGACAATTTCATTTGGAAATATGTCGGAGGATTTCAACAAGAAGGACTAATGACACATCAAGGCATTCCTGGTTTCTACAAAACTGAAATATACAACAACTTCTTGAAAAATCCTAACCTGGTTGGAAGATATGAATCCTTTGGGATTCAAAACTTGAGAAAGGAAGAAAGTTTGTGTGCATATGTGATCACTTGGATATTACTTCCAAGGGATGAAGATCAATCACTGCTGAATGGGGAGGACATATACCTGCTGTATGCTTTACAGACTGTTACTCCAATAAACTGGGCGTCTGTGACTGGTGATCACATGTTAAAGTTTGCGAAACGAAAGGAGCTTTGTCTACCATACGGGATATTCATCAGTAAAGTGCTAAGAATGCAAAATGTGGATCTCACAAATGAGAAGACTATTAGTTGCAACAAGAAGAATCTGATGGAAAAATTATTCTTGGATTCTGTAGGATTCAAAAAAGTGAAAGAAGACTGGATCAAAATTGACGACATTCCTGGTACTGAAGAAATGAATCCTGTAAACATTGATCCTTCGAGATACAAATTTCGCCCCCAAACCATATTTGAAGAATTTGTGGATGAAAGATTCAAAAGACTTGATTTAAAACTGATTATGCTGCAAAAATCATTCACAGAATTGCATAGAAAATTGGACTATGCACTAAGGATAAATGCTTTTGGCAATACCACCGTGAATGATTCTGATAGTGGGAAGAACAGTGCTAACAGAAAGATTGTAGAGTCTTCCGAAACAGAATAGGGAATTTGCAGTTACAACATTGAGTCATAAGTCTTGTTTGATGTTTTTCTTTTGTCTTGTTTTGACTTAGGTTGGTTTTTATCTTTTGAAAATGGCTTAGATTGCCATTTTGTCTGTCTAATAGCCTAATCTGTTTGTAATATCTTTTGGAAGTATCAATGAAATCAGTTGTTTCAATTTTAATTCTATCTGCTTGGATTTCATGGTTGAATCTGTTTGAATTGAATTAAAATCGACTAAGTGTTTGATGAAGTTGATTATGCACATGTTTACTGTTATATTAATTCTTTTGCATATTCAATTCATATCTGTATTACTTTCTTGCATTTAAATGATTCTAAAATGCTTGATCTTCAAAAGATCTTGAAAGGTTTTACAGGAAACATTGCTTCTGGACATATTACTGGATAACAGGGGTTATAAATTCCATGTTTTGGAATTTGATTATTCTGTTATTTGATTACACTAGTGGAAAAATGCTGTTTAACGTCAGCTCATAGACGTCTGTTAGAGCTCCACCGACGTCATATGATGACCGGTGGCATTACCAATAAGATGGTAACCTAGACGTCGGTTTCAAGGTAATACGACGTCTATTAAGCAGTACACGTCAGCTCTGCCGTAAGCCGACGTCCAATGTAATGAGGTAGGCGAGAAGACAGACTTCTCCTACACATTTGACGTCGGTTGTGATGGGGGCCGACGTCTACTTGGGTGCAGTTAATGCTGGTCACCTGATTCCCAGGCTATTAGACGTCAGGTTGTCAAAAACCGACGTCTATGGCCTGTCCGGAAGGTGGGAAGACAAAAATTTTCTGCAAAATAGACGTCGCATTTCTGGGTGCGCGACGTCTATGTGCCTGTAATTAATTATGTGCATCAAACTCCGAGGCACTTCCACGTCCGACAGCAGAAAATCGACGTCTATATTATTATAGACGTCGGCGCCCCTTCACAATTGTCGTCTACGTCCCTGACAGGAAGTGAAACGTCAATCGGTTCAGCGCCCTAGACGTCGGTGCCCCTTCACAACCGACGTCTAATGGGCATTCAAAAAGTCAGTTTAAATGTTAACTTGGTCGACGAATTAGTTAGACATCCGACGTCTAGATTACTATAGACGTCGGTTTCGCAAGCAACCAATGCTCAATTTCATTTTAAATAAACCGTAGACTCTTCACGACATTCAGTTTCTGATATCGTCTTCCTCTCTTCTCTTTTTTCTCTTGTTTCTCTCTTGCGGCATTGCATTATTGTTTGTGATATCTTTATCGTCTTCCTCCTCTTCTTTTTCTCTCTTCTGGCATTGCATCCCAGGTGGTTTTTTTTTTATGCTTACCGTTTAAACTTTGTTTAGTCTTTCATCGATTATCTTCTGGTTCAACTGATTCAAATTTACTTTCTTTGTGTTTTGTTTTAGTGCAGTTTTGTTCATTTCTTGGGGTAACGTAGTAACACATTCTCCATTTGCTAGCTGCCTCCCAGAAAAAAATGACGTCTTGTGAATTTCTTTTGGTCGTTTCAACCCAAAAACGACCTTAGGTCGTTGCCTAGTTATCGTTTCACCGTGATTTTTCCCTCTTGCGGATGAAAATGGAACTAAGCAACAACCCAGGTTCGGTTTTGGGTTGAAATGCCATAAGAAATTCAAAAGACGCAAGCTTTTTTTCGAGATAAACTAGCAAAAGGAGATTGTGCTACTAGGCTATCCAAAGACGGGAACAAAACTGCATTAAAACACAACCACTGTATTAGACGTCAGTTAATGTATACACCGACGTCTATAGTAACTTTTAGACGTCTGTCAGTGTCATTTTCGAAGTCTTTAGTGCCTCTTCGACGTCGGTTATTGCTCAGACCGACGTCTATATAATGTCATTAGACGTCCAATTCCGACGTTTAGTGACGTCGGACATGGCACTGACTGACGTCATTATAGACGTCAGTTATATTCATGTCCGACGTCCCATTGACGTCACCGGCAATGACGTCGGTTGTTTAGTAGACGTTAAAAGCCCAAAATAATCGACGTTAAACAACGTTTTTCCAATAGTGTTATATTATATATTCTTTTCTTTCAATATATCTCTGCTTTCTAATTGATTGATATATCTGTGAAAATATATTGTGATGGAACCCTCTCCTACCATAAAGCTCGCAAGAAGAAGCTCCAAAACAGATACGCAGCGGAATGGGAATTGGTGTAGTGAAACAGATGATTCATAGAAAGTGTTTGATGAAAGTTTGGATGAAGGTGTGGTGTGTGTATGATGCCTCCAAGCTCAGACGGCCTTCCTACTAAGGAAGGAAGCTAGAGGAGAGTAGCTGAATTTCGAAATTCAGAGGTGACTTAGGGATATAAGAAGATGAGCAAACAATTCTGCAGCATTTCATTACATCCTGTTAAATATTATGAAAAACTATATTTAGGATCAATCTCCCTTGTGTCTTTGCATACACATAGGGTAATGTATTTATAATAATAAGAATGTGGGCTAAGCCCGAATACAAATGAATATGTAAGAATAACATAATAAGCATAGGGACTATGTTTCCCTAATTAACATAAACACAAAACCTAATATCTAACACTCCCCCTCAAGCTGGAGCATATAAATCATATGTTCCAAGCTTGTTACAAAGATAGTCAATTCTAGGTCCTCGCAAGGACTTAGTAAATATGTCTGCCAATTGGTTGCTTGAGTTAACGAACTCAGTCTTGATATCTCCGGATATGATTTTTTCTCTAATAAAATGACAATCAACTTCAATGTGCTTGGTTCTCTCATGGAAGACAGGGTTAGAGCTAATATGAAGAGCAGCTTGATTATCACATATAAGTGTCATGTGAGTGACGTCTCCAAATTTCAATTCACTAAGTAATTGTTTAAGCCACACAAGCTCGCAAGTAGCAGATGCCATAGCTCTATATTCTGCTTCTGCGCTGGACCTTGCCACAACACTTTGCTTCTTACTTTTCCAAGATATCAGGTTGCCACCAATAGAGACACAATATCCAGAAGTAGACCTCCTATCAGAAGCGGAACCAACCCAATCAGCATCTGAATAGCAAACGATTTTTGTATCGTTGTTAGGACCATATAGCAAACCTTTTCCAGGTGATCCTTTAATATACTTCAGTATGCGAACAACTGCATCCCAATGGTCTTCACATGGGGAGTTTAGAAATTGACTCACCACACTAACTGGGAAGGAAATGTCAGGACGCGTAACAGTAAGATAGTTTAATTTACCAACTAATCTTCTGTACCGTTCAGGATCTGAGAAAGGCTCCCCCTGATTTGGTAGGTGTTTGATGTTAGGATCCATAGGTGTCTCAACAGATTTACAGTTCATTAACCCTGTTTCCTCCAAGATGTCTAACGCATACTTTCTCTGAGATATGACAATACCATCATTGGATTGTGCTACTTCAATACCCAAAAAGTACCGGAGCTTGCCAAGATCTTTGGTTTGAAAATGGTGACAAAGGTGTTGTTTCATCTGAGAGATACCAAGATAGTCGCTTCCTGTGAGAACAATGTCATCGACATACACTATTAAGTAGATACATCCAGCACTTGAGTGGCGATAGAACACTGAATGATCCGCTTCACTGCGAGACATACCAAATTGTTGAACAACACAGCTGAATTTACCAAACCAGGCCCGAGGAGACTGTTTTAGGCCATATAAGGATTTGCGAAGACGACATACCAATCCAGATGACTCCCCCTGAGCAACAAAGCCGGGCGGTTGCTCCATATAAATTTCTTCATGTAAATCACCATTAAGGAAAGCATTTTTGACATCAAGTTGGTAAAGAGGCCATTGTCGAAGAGCGGCCATGGCAATGAATAGGCGAACAGAGGTCATTTTCGCCACTGGAGAAAAAGTATCACCATAATCCAAACCAAAAATCTGAGTGTATCCTTTGGCAACCAGTCGAGCCTTCAAACGATCAATTCTACCATCAGGGCCAACTTTGATAGCATACACCCACCTGCAACCAACAACAGACTTTCCAGATTGTAATTGGACAAGCTCCCAAGTTCCACTTTTCTGTAAAGCACTTAATTCATCCAGCATGGCTTGACGCCAACCAGGATGAGTTAAGGCATCACTCACAGACTTGGGAATGGACACAGAAGAAATGGATGAGAGACATGTGTAAAAAGATGGAGATAATCTATGGTAACTAAGAACAGTATAATGGGGGGAAGGGTTACGAGTAGAGCGTATACCTTTACGGAGGGCAATAGGCAGGTCAGACTCATTTGCTGGAGCCGGAGGAGACACAGGAGGCGGCACAGGAGGTGAGTCATGAGGGAGACGAGTGCGGCGACTATAAACTTGAAGGGGTGGAGTTGAAGGACGATCCTGTGGGGAATGAGAGTCTAAAGGAGGAGAAAGATCACAGACAATAGGAATATCAACAGAAACAGGTGGAGGTACAGAACTAGAAGATAGATGTGAAAAATAAAACGAATATTCATCAAAAGTGACGTCAGCGGAGATAAAATGGCGATTGAGGGAAGGGGAAAAACACTTATAGCCCTTTTGTGAGCGTGGAAATCCTAAGAAGACACATTTGCGAGATCTAGGAGATAACTTATCAAGACCAGGACTAAAATCATGAACAAAACATGTAGACCCAAAAACTCTAAGAGGTAATGGATGTAAAGGGTCTTGAGGAAATAAGATAGAATGAGGGATTTTGTTATCTAGGACAGAAGACGGCATGCGGTTTATGAGATAACATGCAGTGAGAACTGCATCACCCCAAAAACGCGATGGTACTTGACCATGGATTAGAAGTGTACGAGTTGTTTCAATAAGGTGTCTATTCTTGCGCTCAGCCACCCCATTTTGTTGAGGGGTATAGGCACATGAGGTTTGGTGAAGAATGCCATGAGAAGCCATAAAATGTTTAAATGGTTGAGAAAGGTATTCACGGCCATTATCACTGCGTAAAGTGCGAATAGAAACCCCAAACTGAGTTTTTATTTCATTGAAAAAAGTTTGGAAAATAGAAAACAACTCAGAACGATTCTTCATTAGAAACAACCAAGTACACCTGGAATAGTCATCAATAAATGTAACAAAATACTGAAACCCTAAAGTTGACTTAACACGACTAGGTCCCCAAATATCAGAATGAACCAATGAAAAAGGAGATGACGCTTGTTGTGAAACACTACGAGGAAAGGAACTACGAGTATGTTTACCTAACTGACAAGACTCACACGACAAACTTGATAATTTTGACAAACTAGGAACAAGTTGATGCAGTTTGGCAAGACTGGGATGACCTAATTGAGCATGAAGAAGGGATGGTGACTCCATGATTATGCCAGCATGTGGAGAAGGGCGAAGATGATATAGGCCATGAGACTCACATCCTGTGCCAATCATGTGTTTCGAACTCCGGTCCTGCAACCAAACAGAATCTTTGGTAAATGAAATAACACAATTAAGAGAACAAGTTAGACGACTTACGGACAATAAGTTAAAAGGAGACCCAGGGACATAAAGTACATGATCAATGGATATGGACGGAAAAATATGAACAGTACCAATACCACGAGAGGAGACTATAGACCCATCAGCCATTGTTACCAAGGGTAAATTATCCGGACATGACAAGGAAGAAAACAAGGACTTGTTACCAGTGATATGATCGGTGGCGCCTGAGTCAAGGACCCAAGATCCGAGAGAGTGAGTCAGACCAACAAAAGGAGTACCTGTGAGTGTAACAGAAGCAGATGTAGTGGAACTAGAGTGCTGACGGTCCTCATACCATCTGAGAAATTCCTGAAAGAGTGCAAGATTGTCTATGCTATTTGATGAAGTAGGATGGTCTGGCTGGCGAGACAGACTCCGATCATCACGTTGGGCAGCCATGGAGACGGAGAAACCCTAAAAATTCAATGTGCTCCAATTGACGTAACGACCACAGATCCAGAATAAGGGCGAGGAGGCGATCACGACGGTGCTGGTCGGCGGCGGAAAGCTCCGGCGACGCGAGTGAGTTTCACCGGGAAAAAAAGGAGCAAACCGTAAAAGTCAGATATGCTCAAATACAGTCCAAACGAGTCGTCACCGACCCTAGGAATGGACTCAGGGGGCTCCGGCGACCCTGTCTGTGGCGGCGCCGGCGAGTGGGTCTTGCCGGAGGTGGGCGCGTGGGTTACACGCGCCGGTGACGGTGGCGGCGCGTGGCGGCGCGTGGATACTCCGATCGCGGAGATCTTTGGACCGCGGTGGTCGCCCGGCCGAGACGCTTCAGATGGAGTGGTCGCCGATTGATTCTGGAACTCCGGCAACGGCGCGGCGGCGGCAGCGGGGGCGACGATGGTGGGCTGCGGCGACTGCGGCGGTGATGCGTACCGGAGACTGTAGAATAGGTAGAACCGAACCTAAGCTCTGATACCATGTTAAATATTATGAAAAACTATATTTAGGATCAATCTCCCTTGTGTCTTTGCATACACATAGGGTAATGTATTTATAATAATAAGAATGTGGGCTAAGCCCGAATACAAATGAATATGTAAGAATAACATAATAAGCATAGGGACTATGTTTCCCTAATTAACATAAACACAAAACCTAATATCTAACACATCCAAAAGTGGGGAAATTACAAAGGGGAGGCCTTCTTATTTATAGGTGAAGAGGGCCTCATGTCTGAACGAATTCCCTCCTAAAATTCAAATAATTCCTCCCTAGAAACGCACCAATTCAACCCAGTAGAAACCATGCCTCCCTCCAGGTTAGCTACTCACGTGAAACATGCTACTCGCTAGCGCTTGGGCGGTACAGAGCGCCACTCTGTCAGCAACTCCCATCTTTGCCTCTTTGTTGGCTTTTATTGAATCTACTTCTTGGATGACTTCAATCAACTTCTCCAAGCTTTATTAGGCCCTACAAAACAACATATGAACATATTTAAAAGATAATCCTTCTAAGACTTAGAGGAAGAAAATCAAGAAAGTGCCTTTAAAAGTCCTTCTTCACTTCCCTTTCTTAGCCTTAGCTTTAGTTGGTACTCCTTTGAATGGAATGCCCTAAATGGGTTTCCATCATACCCTCCCTCTTGAAAAGCGATTTGTCCTCTGATAACGGTTTAAAACCCGTTATTTTTATACATCAATTTGATATCAAAACACAATCTTTATGCTTTAAAATTAGCTTAGAATCATGCAAAATCCCTTAGTTTGATTACAAGAGAGTCAAAAGTGGTTTTAGAGATATTATGCTTGATTTTACATTGTTTTGACAGGATTTGATGTGATTTGAATGATGGAAGTGACGAAGGAAGGACTTAGACTCATGAAAAGGATGAGAAAAGATGAAAAGGAGAAGTCAAGTCCATCGCTCAGCGCCAAGCCAGCGCTGAGTGCTAGAGTCGCACACCGTTGAGCGCCACATTGATCGCTGAGCATCCTACGACACCGAGGCCTACTGCTGAGCGGTAAATTGGATGTTGAGCGCCTAAATGATGGGCCTGGGTCGAAATTCTGTTATTTTTCTACATTATAAATAGACCCAGTGCGACCCTTAGGGTTATCTTTTGGCAAACAGAGACGTCTAGAGCATCTTCTTCACTCTTTGAAGGCGGTTTTCGGATGCGGGAGATCCGAATAACCAATTCTAGGGTTTATTCTTCCATTCTTTTCTTTAATTCCATCTAGTTTCACCATGTCTATGGTGAACTAAACCCTTTCTTGTTGGGGAACAATGTAATCCTTTTGAAACTCTCTTATATTGAAATTCTTATTTTATTCATATGCTTGTATTATCAATAGTTTGGGTTTTCTTCTCCGATTTTAAAGCTTACATCGTTTAACTCATTCGGTGTCATGATATTTGATTTTGTCGATACGGGGACGTACAGGGAAATCTAGAACTGGGAAGAATTGTCTTGATTATGAAATACTACCTAGGGATAGGAGTAGGACGGTCAATTGCTTTAAACTTCTGTTAATAATGCATTAGTAATTACTAGGGAGACTAGGGATAATAAACTAGTAATTATTAATAGGCTCTTTTCGCCGAGGGATTGAGTTTAGAGTAGATTAGAAAACTGCATGACATTGATAATAAAGCGAATTTAATAAGAATAGTAGATATAAGAGGGTGGATTAGGATGAAATTGTAAACCCCAACAACTCCATTAATTCATAGTTTTCTTTGCCAATTGATCACACCTTGCATTTGCATGTTTAAATTCGGTTTTTGCATCACAACTACAAATTATTCTTCTTTCAAGTTTTATGCAATCAATTCGCACGAACGTCTAGGCCACTGAGTCCTTAGGGAAACGATATCTGGACTTACCGTCTATTATTACTTGATAACGATCTGGTACATTTGCCAGGGGCTTAACATCCTCAAATCGGGAAGATATAAAGAAGCACAACTTTGGTTTGTTACTTTTCTCCTGGATCAAAAACATATCTACAATAAGCATCAAATATATCTCCAATTAGTATCAATCCAAGAAAGAATTTTTTTGTGGAAGTAACTTTAGAATAAGGACTTTGTTTTATAGTTTTAAGGAAATTTGAAAGTCTTAATTCACAAGTCACTTTTCTTTTATCTTGAGTTTCTTGTATCCCTAAGGGTAACAATGACTCAATATTTAAATTGCCATATTTTGAAAAGGGTAGTATAATGAAAATTGGTATGGCAATTAGTTTAAAAGAGAAGTTATCATGAAAAGACTTAAAGATATTTGAAGAAGAATTAAAGGATTGAAAACTTTCCCTTTTTGGTTCCTTTGTATTTGTGGAGTAGAATTTGCCATCAGTAGCAATTGCTCCTTTTCTCTCTTTTCTTTTCTCTCTTCTTCTTTTCTTCTTTGGTCTTCTTTTCTTATTTGGTCTTCTTCTATCTTTTCTCTCAATTCCTCTTCTCTCCTTCTAGTGTCTCTCTTATCCAAGAGTTTCTCAAGTTTTTCTTTAAATTCAATTTCCCTACGAGAGAAACCATCTAGACCTTTCATAAATGTTTTTCCCTCTTGAATGAGGCATCCCTTTAATTCTAGGTCTCTCTTGGCTAAAAGAGGAACAAATTTTCTTCTCATGCAAGCTCTCAGTTCATACCAATCATGAATGGAGGATTTTCTACCTTTCTTAACACTATATTGTCTCTCATTCCACCACTCTCTTGCATGCTCTTCTAACCTAGAGAGATATATGCTAAGAACATGAGATTCATTCTCTCTAGAAAGAAAAATGGAACCATAGGCTCTAGACTCACTTTTGCTAACAATGAATGGATTCATCTTGTCAATTTCTTTCTCCCAAGCTAGGTATGTTAGAGCACTAATGTCCTTACCAAAGAATGAAATATCTTTCCTAGCTTGATTGTACCTTTCATCCTTCCTTCTTTCTTTTTGCTCACCCTCATTTTGATTTTTCATGTATTGGGCAAAAAAGTTCCTAAGTTCACTCATTTCTATTTCTTTCTTAGTGATCATGATTTCCTCAAACATCTTTTAATTTCAAAAAGTGGATTCTTAGTTTGGAGAGAGGTTTAAGATTTCACCAAGACAATTCCCAGGTAAGAGATGTGAGCCAAAGGCCGCTTAAATACAAGTCTTACCTATCCAGAATGCCTAAGGTTACTTACTTGACCATTTTCAAAGTAAGATTCACTATTGAAATTAAAAATAGACTCAAAACAAACAAAAAGAAAGTTAAAACACCTAGACTTCTAATTTTCAGACTTGTAATGTAACAAAGCCTAGACGTGGAATTAAGAAAATAAAACAAAGGAAAACCTAGGTAAGGCTTATAGCTTTGGCTAACAAGACACTCATTGTCTACTATCAAAGCAAGTAAAGAAAATTTCCAAGAGTGGAGAGAGCACCAAGGACTCTTCCAAACACTTGGTCTTAATGGCCTTTTACAAGAAAACAAAAGGAAACTAAATCTAAAACAGATTACACATTCAAAACTCCAAAAGATCAAGCTACACTACTTCGTTGCTCCATATGTGCACTGCTTGAACTTGTCCAGCTGCCTCCTTGCTTGTTTTGATCATTCAACTCTTATACATTGTTGTTTCAATCTTGAAGATTAGAACTGGCTACTGCAGAACGTGTTTCTGCTTTGGAACAGTTTGTATTCAGCACTTGATTTGCAATCAGATGTAGGCTTGAGGATTTGCACATTGCCTAGCTCAAAGATCTTATGAAACTGTGGCTGCTGGCTTATACATTTCTTTTTGAATCTGATTCACTGCTCCTGCAATCACAGTTCAGAAAAAACACATGGAATAGTGTACTTTGTGCAACCAGATTTCAAGAGGGTACACAATAGTAAGAGTCTTCCCTTTTCCTCTAAGCTTGGTGCAGTTGTGGTACTGTTTCCCCGTAAGAGTATGAAATCTGCAGCATAATTTTGGATCGGTTATCAATGTTGTTGTGATTCCTGCTTTCTCCTTTCAGTTCAAAGAAACCTGCACTGTTACACACCACAACCAGGAGATATACTACAGCTAGCAGTTACAACTGAAGTTTCAATTCAGCAAAATGATTATATGCTCCTAAGTGCAGCAACTAAATTTCCAAAACTGAGTTTTTGATGGTGTATCAGTTTTCCAAAATCAATTTTACTCAAGCAGCAAAAGACTCAGTTCATTAGTGTCAATCAACGTGAAATGAGAAAATTGTTTGTTCTAATTGATCACCATTAATGAACCAAGCTGGTAAAAAAAAATATAGCAGCACCAGTAAACCAGAAAAACCAATTGGTCTAGACAAAGTGTGTTGAAGTCTGCATCTTCAATTTGTAAAACTCAAAACAAAACCTTTTTGATCATTTAAAATGCTTTTCAAATTAGTAACTCCATAAGCCAACTGCATAGTACAATTTAATTTGAGAAAATGGATTTTTCAGTGCCAAAAATTTTCCTCTCGGCCAAAACCATTTAGCTTTAGGTGCAGCCACTCTAATATCACTTCCTGGACCGTTTCAGGTTATTTTCACTCCACTAGCAAGTTTCTTTTGGATGATATACATTCAATCTCACCAACACTCAACTGTTTGGCTTGTATCTCAATATTTGGGTAGTGAAATTCAGTGTTTTATGCTGCTGAAAAGTGAAAATTATGCTTGCTGGACAGCACACTTGAATTCCAAAATTCAGGTTCCTCTCCACTTCCTAAGATGCTACCTTGGTAGGGAAAGGGTTCTGCAACTTGAATGCACCAATTAGACTTCACAAAACCATTGAAATCATCCAAAACAGTCACCAAACAGATTAAAAATCTGCACCAGTTTCAACACCAAAATTTGACTTGAATTGGACAATTTAAGAGGCCAAAAAGCTTAAAAGCAATAAAAACAGGTTTAGAATAGAAGTAGGCACTCAAATGGATCCTAAGAAAGGTGATAGAACAGATTAAGAAAGCAAAGAAATCAAAATCACAGATTAAACCAAGTCCAGACCCAAACTGTTTGATATTTTGCAAAGGTGTTTGTTTGATAAAATGCCCCAATGAATTTCAGATTTTGAGTTCTTGAATTTCTGGGCTTCTAATCTGGATTGCAAGGTTCTATATGCTTTTTATCACTGTATTATACTTCTTTTGATAATTTAATATCATTTTTAATTATTGAACCAGCTTTTACCAATCCAGAATTGAATTATGAAAAGTTAAAGACCAAACAGTGGCTGAAACTGGAATTCTGCACCAGAAAAGTGGACTGATTTTGGTGGTTTGATACCCAAAACTGTATGGAAGTGTCTTAAACCCACAAATAACAGTTCAAGCAACTTTAATTGATGATTTTGAGTGTGTTCAAACTCTGAAACAACTTATAAACTGTTGGCAACTCAAAATCATCATTCCACTTCCATTTTTGCCAAAAATTGATGGTTTAAACTCAAATCTGTAAAACTATGCAAAAGAAACAGCAGATTTTCGAAAATCACCTCTGCTGTACCACTTTATGCAGCAAAAAGCATCATTAAACCATCCAAATTCAGTTTTCCAAGGATTCAAGGGCTGGACAGCAAAGAATTAACTCAAGGAAGTGTAATTACACAGAACTAAGCTAGAATTTAAAGTGCTTAGTATGACCAAACTCAGATTATACAATTAAAATAAATTGGCACGATGAAAAACCTGAATTCAAAACTGAAACAGTGAATTGCTAAGGATTTTGAGCAACCAAGCTATGCATATTGCATTTCATTGCTTGTTCTGGTTTGCTACTCCTTAAGACACATTCAACAACATTAAACAATGTTGTACCAAGCTTCAGAATCAACAAAAACCAGCTGAAAATAGATTCACGAATTTAAACCAGAATTGGCATTTTTGTGCAGATTTTGAAACCAAAATCAAGTTCTAGTGCTTTAGCTCATATCACCAAGGCTAGAACATGTTCTCATTGCCTTAATTGGTTGATTTAAAGCTTTTCCAGCACTCTAAACTCAAGCAAACCGAAAAAAACACAACAGAACAGATTAATACTGGAACAAACAGAATTAAAATTGCATGAGAATGTGAACATGACTAGACAAAACTGAAATTGAAATATAAAGCTGGAAATTACATAAACAAGGAAGTTTCACCGATTAAAATGAAAAGTAAACATGAACACACAATGGAAACACGAAATCAATGACTGGAAATAACAAAACAGCAGCAAAAGATACTCAAAACAGAAACTGGAAAAAAGAAACAAAGTGACAACAGAATTTAAAAATGAAGTGCAGAGATGAAGGAATAGCTTAGCTCTTGGTGCGTGGACGACCTAAGCTCATGATACCACTTGATGGAACCCTCTCCTAGCATAAAGCTCGCAAGAAGAAGCTCCAAAACAGATAGCAGCGGAAACAAGCATGTGACTGAGATGAAATCAAAAATGCGAGAAGCTTCGAGACACAGAGAGAGAAGGACGAATCAGAAACGCTCTGCGGAGTTCAAGCTCCACTTCTTTCACCGCCACTGACAGCCAAGCACACCAAATGCTACGAAAAAACTTGTTTATGAGAGACTTTGAGAAGACATGCAAGGTACTGAAATTCCTCTTCTATTCTTCTTTACAGTAGTATTTATACAAAAAATCTAAACTGAAACTGTAAAAGCTCTGTTTTCTATTTAATTCTAACACTCTTCATAAACACAAAAATATTATAAGAACAAAATTTAAGAAAAATCCTCTTTTTCCACCGATTGATCGGTGAAAACTCCAACTTTGGCAAACTTTCGCCACTTCCACCGATTAAAGATCGGTAAAAAACCTTCCTTTTGTTTTGAAACGATTTTTTTACCGATTAAAATCATGAAAACCCTTTCTTCTGAGCCGATCTACCACCTGAGACGAAAACCCTAGGTTTTCGTTACCCCTTTCTGCTGATCTGCTCCGATCTTCATCTTCTCCACTCTGATCTGCTTTTTAAGTGTTAGAAAGCGTTCTCCTTTTAACGCTTTGGTGAGTATATCTGTAATCTGGTCTTCAGACCTACAGTATACCACTTCAAGCATTCCTTTTCCGACCTGCTCCTTGATGAAGTGAAAATGCGTCTCAATGTGCTTACTCCTACCGTGTGATGTAAGGTGTTTAGTCAGGTTGATGGCTGACTTGTTGTCAACAAGCAGTCTGACCTTCCCTTCTGTTTCAATCTTCAGCTCCTTCATTAGTGAACCTAACCATGCTGCCTGACAAGTGGCTTCACAAGCACCGATATACTCTGCTTCGCAAGAGGATAGGGCCACTACAGGTTCCTTCGTAGAGCTCCAGGAAATTGGTGCTTTTCCCAGAAAAAACACATAACCTGCAGTACTCTTCCGATCACCTTTATCTCTACACCAGTCAGAGTCTGAGTAGGCAGTAACACGTGTATTACTTCCTGATTCACCTTTTCTCAGCAAAATTCCATACTTCGTAGTACCTTTTAGGTACCTTAAAATTCTTTTAATGGCATTAAGGTGAGACACCATGGGATTCTGCATGAATCTGCTCACCAAGCCTACGCTGTAGCTAATATCTGGCCTTGTATTGCACAGATAACTGAGACTTCCAACCATCCTTTTGTACTCAGTAGGATCCACAACCTCCTCCTTAGGATCTTTCTCAAGTTTCAAACCCACTTCTGTTGGAGTATTAGCAGAGTTGCAATGGAGCATGCTAAATTTGGTTAACATATCCAATGCGTATCTAGACTGATGCATCAACATACCCTCATCAGTCTTAGTGAATTCGACTCCAAGAAAGTAACTAAGCTGACCCAAGTCACTCATTTCAAACTCCTACACCATTTGAGATTTGAAATTAGCAATCCTCTCATCACTACTCCCTGTAATCAGTAAATCGTCCACATACAAGCACATAATCACCATATCTTCTCTCACATTCTCCTTGTAACACTGAACATACACTCCACGTTCAGACACATTTTTCAAATCTGATACTACTCATAAACCTGTCTATCCTCTGGTTCTAGGCCCTTGGAGCCTGCTTGAGCCCATATAAGGCCTTCTTCAACCTGTACACCTTGTTAGGATGCCTCTTCACTTCAAAACCTTGAGGTTGGTCAACATAGACTTCCTCCTCCAGGTCTCCATTCAGAAAAGCAGAATTTACATCTAATTGATGCAAAGTCCAGTTGTTCTGTACAGCAACTGACACAACCAACCTCACTGTCTCCATCCTGGCCACAGGTGCAAACACCTATCCATAGTCAATTCCAGCTTGCTGTAAGTACCCTTTGGCCACCAATCTGGCCTTGTATCGAACTACTACACCTTGTGGATTTATTTTGGACTTATAAATCCATTTCAGTGCAATAGGTCTCTTGTTAGGAGGCAATTCAGTCAGCTCCCAGGTCTGGTTCTTCTCAATTGAACCAATTTCTTCCTCCATAGCCTTGCACCACCTCCTGTCCTTCACAGCCTGTTCAAACTCCACTGGTTCTGCCTCTGCTATTAAGGCAAAGTGAATGAATTTTGCCTCTGATGAAATGGTTGCTTCATAGGCTAGATCATAGTCTCTCAGATGTGTTGGCGTTGGAGTGACTCTAGATGACCTCCTAACACTCTCCTCCCTCCTGCATACCTCTAAATCTGCTGCAGGTTCACTCTCCAACTCAATAGTTGGTCCTACTTTCTCCTTTGATTCCCACTTCCATTCTCCAGCTTCATCAACTCTCACATCTTTGCTAATTGAAGCAGCACCTGTTACAGGGTCATATAACTTGTACCCTCCTGTAACATGATACCCAATCAGAATTAATGGAATTCCCCTGTCATCAAGCTTTTTTCTTTGCTGTTCTGGGACATGTTTATAGCATAAGGACCCAAACACCTTCAGATGTTTCACATCTGGCTTCACTCCTGTCCAAGCCTCTTCTGGAGTGATCCCATTAAGTCTCTTTGTTGGAGACATATTCAACACATAAGTAGCTGTCATCACAGCCTTACCCCATAAGAATTTCGGCAGTCCCTTGCTCTTCAACATACACCTGACCATATTTAAAATTGTTCTATTCTTCCTCTTTGCTGCCCCATTGTGTTAAGGAGTGTAGGGAGGAGTGACTTCATGAACAATTCCCTCCTTCTCACAATACTCTCTGAAATCAGTGGAGATATACTCTCCTCCTCCATCTGTTCTCAGAACCTTCAGTTTCTTTTCACTCTGTTTTTCAACCATATTTTTAAAAATTTGAAATTTCTGCAGTACCTTTCCTTTTCTCTTCAATAGGAACACCCAACACTTTCTAGTCAAGTCATTTATGAACAATAGGAAATACCTGCTACCACCAGGTGTTTCTACCTGCATAGGTCCACAAACATCTGAATATATCACCCCCAACTTCTCTGCAGATTTCCGTGGTAAACACCTCTAAAAACTGCCTCAGGTCTGCTTGCATTGAACACATTCTTTGCATACAGTCCCTGGAATAACTACCTTTGGTAAGCCAGACACCATTTTCTTCTAACTTAGCATTGATAGATCCTGAAAATTCAGATGCCCAAACCTTAGATGCCATAGTCATTCATCTTCTCCCTTTGTTGTAGTAAAACAGTGATGATTTACTGCCTCCATCACCACTTTGAATGTCCTATTTTGCGATAGCTCGGCCTGCACAACCTCCTTCCCATTCTGATTGTAAACGCTGAGACAATTATCCTCCATTTTCATCTTATGACCTTTCTGTAGAAGTTGCCCCAGGCTAAGCAAATTGGTCTCCAATCCAGGTACATACAGTACCTCTTCTATGATCACTTCTCTGCCATCTTCTCCTCTCAATACCACTCTACCAGAACCCTCTGCCTTCAAGCTTCCGTTGTCAGCAAATCTGATTTTCCCATGCCTAACTTCACTCATTCTCACAAACCAATCTTTTCTCCCAGTCATGTGAGTAGAGCAACCGGAGTCAAGGTACCAAACAATGCTTTCTGGATATTTCTCACCATCAAAAGCCAACAAAATCACTGCTTCTGAATCTGAATCTTCCTCCTGGGCCAGATTAGCCCTCTTCTTGGGTTTGTTATTAGCCCCTTCTCCATCCTAGCACTCTTTAGCATAGTGACCATACTTCTGACAGTTATAACATTTTACCTTCTTTTTATCAAATTTCCAGTCACCTTTCTTCTGGTTTTTCGTCTTTTCTGATTCACTGGACTCTTCACCTTGTTGGTCCTTAGAATCTTTCCCTTTCTTGCCTCCTTTACCTCCTTTCTTGAAACCCTTTTTCCCTTTCCAGTAAGATCTGACCTATAGGGCCTGTTCCTGGCACTGTCTGCGCTCATTGAGGCGTAACTCATGAGCCTCTAGTGAGTGCAACAACTCTTCTGTACCAATATCTTCTTTTCTTCCGGTTTCCTCAATAGCAGTCACCACATAATCGAATCTGGGAGTTAAGGACCTCAAGACTTTGTCAACTATGTACTCATTTGTCATTTTGTCACCACAAACTCTCATTTTATTAACTAACTCCTGCACCTTGTCAAAATACTCTGCCACAGTTTCGCTTTCTTCCATGATTAGAGTCTCAAATTTCCTCTTAAGTGCTTGCAATTTTACCTTCGCATTCCTATCCCCATCACCGTAGGTCTTCACAAGTATACCCTAAATCTCCTTTGCTGTAGCCACACTGGAAATCTTGTTGAAAATCTTTTGACTCACACATTGATACATTAGAAATCTGGCTCTACTGTCCAATTGTTCCAGCATCTTGTGTTCTTTCTTTTGTTCTTGGGTTGCCTTTTCACTCAACTCAGGCACTCCATCTTCAATGACTTCCAACACGTCCTGGAAACCAAACACGGCCCACATCTTGATCTTCCAATCAGCAAACTGCTTGCCATCAAACATGGGCAATGGTCCCTGAATTCCTCCAAATCCAGCCATCCTTTCTTGCACGAATCTTGCTGAATCTTTAAACTGCACATAGTCTAAAACCCTTCTTTCTGCACTTTTGGATACACACCCTTCCAGAAATCAACACAACACCCACTTCACGTACACACCAGGATTCACAACCTTGCTCTGATACCATATTCGTAAAAGCAAAGGGTAGAAATGTAAAAGTTCTGTCAACTAATATCTCTGACCCTTTTAATGAAAGCAAGCATGTGACTGAGATGAAATCAAAAATGCGAGAAGCTTTGAGACACAGAGAGAGAAGGACGAATCAGAAACGCTCTGCAGAGTTCAAGCTCCACCTCTTCCACCGCCACTGACAGCCAAGCACACCAGATGCTACGAAAAAACTTGTTTATGAGAGACAGAGAGAAGACATGCAAGGTACTGAAATTCCTCTTCTATTCTTCTTTTTTAGAAAATGATTTACAGTAGTATTTATACAAAAATCTAAACTGAAATGTAAAAGCTCTGTTTTCTGTTTAATTCTAACATGTGTATGATGCCTCCAAGCTCAGACGGCCTTCCTACTAAGGAAGGAAGCTAAAGGAGAGTAGCTGAATTTCAAAATTCAGAGGTGACTTAGAGATATAAGAAGATGAGCAAACAATTCTGTAGCATTTCATTACATCCAAAAGTGGCGAAATTACAAAGGGGAGGCCTTCTTATTTATAGGTGAAGAGGGCCTCATGTCTGAACGAATTCCCTCCTAAAATTCAAATAATTCCTCCCTAGAAACGCGCCAATTCAACCCAGCAGAAACCATGCCTCCCTCTAGGTCAGCTGCTCACGTGAAACATGCTACTCGCTAGCGCTTGGGCGGTACAGAGAGTGGCGCTTGAGCGCCACTCTGTGAGCAGCTCCCATCTTTGCCTCTTTGTTGGCTTTTATTGAATCTACTTCTTGGATGACTTCAATCAACTTCTCCAAGCTTTATTAGGCCCTACAAAACAACATATGAACATATTTAAAAGATAATTCTTCTAAGACTTAGAGAAAGAAAATCAAGAAAGAGCCTTTAAAAGTCCTTCTTCACTTCCATTTCTTAGCCTTAGCTTTAGGTGGTACTCCTTTGAATGGAATGCCCTAAATGGGTTTCCATCATATTGTGAGATTGTTGATTGATTGTATCTATACTTGATTGAATTGTTTGCAATTTTGGTTCTGATACATGCTTTTATATGCTCTCAAAATTTGTGAAAACTGCATTGTGCATTTGGGTTTTGATTTTAAAACATGCATAATGGCAGGGGGGGGGGCATTGCATGATAGTCTAGATATTTCAAATGCCTACACTTTAGGGGGAGATTATTTCTTTATCATGTGATTATATCTGACATGGGGAGCATCATTGATTGATTGATATGTTTATATTGATGCATCTCTAAAAAATCATTTATCAGCATATCATTATCATAGAGCATACCTTTTTTGCTAATGCACAAAGGGGGAGAAAGTTTGATTGCTTATTTGCTTTCATTTTCTTGATACTTGATTGCTTGATACTATTGAATAGAGAGTAAATGTTGTTTGGATTGTCTTTGAAAGATTTTAAATATCTGAGATAGACTTTTGTTTGCTCTTGTTTGCTCTGATATATTGATAAAATTATTTAATCACTTGCTCTGATATAGTTTGTTTATATGAGCTCAAATATAGTTTGATTATATGATTCATTTTATGAGCTGTTATGTACAAACATGGTTGTTTATTAATCACGGTTGTGCATCATAAACAAAGGGGGAGATTGTTGATATTGTTGATAAGGGAAGCACTGGTTTAGCTAAACCTTAATCTCACTATGTTTCTGGTTTTTGATGATGACAACACATTATTAATAACACATGTACTGATATGTGTTACATGTTCAAAACTTTATTGTGTATGAATTCTTGAAGAACATGTTTGTGTTAATTTTGTATATGTGTGCATATTCACTGCTTTTATACATGAGATATGTGTTTAGAAAAGAAAACCACATGACTATATTTTGTCTTTTTGAGCAAGCATTAATTTCTAGTCAACTGAATTAATTGTGTAATCAATTTGGTTGGTCTGACTGCTACTAATTGTTTTAACTGTCTTAACTGTTTGATTGAAGTCGAATGTATTAGTAGTGAAGTCGACTATAAGAGCGTCTGTTTAACAGAAAACTATAAATAGACGTGATTCTGTATTGCACAAAGACTTTGGTGATTCTAACACTTTCATTCTGTTGTTTTAGATTTTGATCTCTGTGAAAACGCTCCAAGAATTAATCAAGAAGACCGTGGAGTTCTTTCTTTGATTGTTGCTTGAGGAGCAAGGTTGTCGTGCTGAAAGAAAGGCTTGATCATACTGCACATTGAGGTGTACTGGAGACGTGATCATCTACTTCTCTCAATCTTGTGAAGATTGTGTCTACCCTGTTGTGATTACAAGAAGATGTTGTGCTGCGTTCTTGAAACTTTGAGGTTTGTTCAAAGTTGACAAAGACTGTACGAGAGGGGATATCTTGCTGTTGTTCTTTGGGTGTTGTATGCTTATATTTTGGTTAGAGGGTTAGAGAGGTGTTTTATATTTTGAAGTGGAGGTCTCTATATAAATTTTGTTGTAAAAACCTTGACCATTATAGTGCATTTGCTTCCGGGTACAACAAGGACACTGAATGTAGGAAGTTTGGCCAAACCAATATAAAAACTGTGTTTGAATTTTCTATCCCTGATCTGTTTACTTTCAAAGTCGACTTTATTTTTAGTATAATGAACTATTTTCCGCTGCACTGATTTATCTTTTTCATACGAGATTCAAAAAACTTTTGAAAGTTTTATACTTTGTGAAAAAGATTTTGAAAAGACTCTGATTTTTTATTTACACTAATTCACTCCCCCTCTTGGTGTTGAAACTAAGCCATTCTTTTTCCAACACTTTTGAATCTTTATACTTTGCGATGTTGAAACTAAGCCATTCTTTTTCAAACAATTGGTACCAGAGCTGGTTTTCATAAGATATTTGAAAAACTAGTTGACTACATTTTTCTTTGAATCGACTATATTCCTGGAAATGGCTTCTAGTTTTTCAAACCTTTGGTGAAGGTGCATCAATAAACAGACCACCAATGTTTGCTGGTTAAAACTATCCTTTTTGGAAAATTCGAACGCAAATTTTTCTTGTATCTGTGGATAGAGGTATTTGGGATGCAACGGTAAATGGTCCTTATGAGCCAACTCATGTTATAAATGGAAAAACTGTTTTGAAAGATTTTTCTGAGTGGTCTCAATATGAAAATCATAGAGCACAATATGATGTTAAAACACGAAATATTATTTCCTCTGCACTAACTGTTGATGAATTTTTCAGGATATCTCAATGCAAAACTGCTTAGGAAATGTGGGATGTCTTGGAAGTCACACATGAAGGCATTGATGAGGTCAAGAGAGCCAGAAAGAATTCTTTGATACAAGAGTATGAACTTCTAAGAATGAGGATTGGTGAAACAATATATGAGGTTCAGAAAAGGTTCACTCACATTGTAAATCATTTAATGGCTCTTGGAAAAGTTTTTGACAAAGAGAAGATCAATATCAAGATTCTCAAAAGCCTGAACAAAAGCTGGCAACCCAAAGTCACTACAATCTCTGAATCCAAGGATCTTACGAGCATGAACATGGCTACCTTGTTCGGGAAGCTAAGAGAACATGAACTTGAACTTGGAAGATTGAAAGATGACGATGAGATTGAAGAGAAAAAGTCCATAGCATTGAAGGTCACAACCAAGAAAGCCTCAAAGATTGCACAATCAAAGGATGATTCAGATGCTGAAATGGACAACAATGAACTGATGTCTACGGTGGTAAGAAAATTCTATCGATTTATGAAGAACACTAGTGAACTTACTAACCATGCAGGAAATAGCAAAGTCAAGAAAGCTTCAAGATCAAATGCAGTTCAATGTTATGAATGCAGTAAAGAAGGACACATCAAGCCTGATTATCTAGATCTAAAGTTGAACCAGAAAGCTAACAGGAGGTTTCCTTAGGACAAGAACAAAAGGCAAAAGGGTGCTTACATTTCCTGGGAAAACAGTGATTCAGAATCCTCAAGTGATGAAGAATGTGATCGTGAGGAGGAATCAAACATATGCTTCATGGCTGGAACATCACTGACAGATTTTGAGAGGGATACAGAGTTTGAGAAAGAACTTATTAAGGTGAAGTATGACCTGCTGCTGGATGCTTTTCAAGAGATACACGCTAAAGCAATGCGACTGTAGTATAAGGTTAATCGACTAAACTCTGAAAGAAAAGATTATGAGTATATAATGAATAATCTGGTCAATGATAATGATAAATTGCAAAAATAGTTAGATGCTGCTTAATTATCTACTAAAACTGTGATTACTAAGACTGTAACAGTTGAAAAAGTTTGTGAAAAATGTCCTACTCATGTTGAACAAATAGATTACTTGACTAGCACAGTAGCTAAGTTCACACGAGGTAGAGATAATTTGAATGTTGTTTTAAAGTCTTCAGGAAGAGCAATTTATAGGCAAGGTATTGGATATAAAGCTCAATCTAATAGAACAAATGTAAAGAAATTTACTGATTTGAGTAAACTTGTTAAGCATGCTTGCTTTTACTACAATAACATTGGTCACACAGGTAGAAATTGTTATTATAGAAAGGTTGGTGTTCCCAAAGGCTTATACAGATGAATTCCTAAGGAACATCTAACTGCTACTCACAATCAAGGACCCAAATTTAAATGTGTACCTGCATCAAAAAATTTGAGTTGTTTTGCAGGTTAGCAACAGTTGTTGTGATGTGTAGTGAGAATTCAAAGATGAACGAAATTGATGAAATCAAGTTTCTTGAGTATCTACAACTGGTAACAAATATCATCTTACTGCATCATGCATAAAAATTGTGTGATTGATGATGCTTGATTGTTTGAATGATTGTCTGATTGATTGTTTGATTGCTTAATATGAAAATCATTTTTTACGATTATTAATCGACTTGATTACGAGCACAATCGACTATATGTTGTTGTATGTGTTTCTGTTTTTGAAAACTCTCTGTCATACAGTAGTCAACTTTAGTTTTAATGGAATCGACTTTGTGTCTCTGTTTTGGGCTTTCCAAATTTGAATTTTTAAATGGGGCCTAGTTTTGATGAATCTTGATTCGCACCCTTAAATATGTTTGATGGTCTCAAGTTTATGTCATGCACACTGTAAGCAAAACCCTAGAAAATTCTGTGGAAGGGGCTTCGTAAATCTTTCAAGAAATGACAGCATCTTCTTCCTAACATACCATAATCTCTCCTTCATCCGAAAGAGATGCTAATCCTTTAGGGTGGATTAGTGACAGTGAAGCCACAGAAAGATTCTTGGGTTGGAAGAAGCTTAAAGAAGTTGTTCCACACAAGACAATTGAATAGTCTCTGTTCAGACAAGAAGGCTTCATCTTTCCATAAAAGTTTGGGATTCAGTGTCTACATACTTTTGTCCAAATGAAGGGTGACTATTATCCTGATCTTGTTAAAGTATTTTAAAACAATGTCAAGGTTGTTGATGGCAACATTCATTCTCGTGTAAAATGGGTAGATATTGTGATTAACAATGATACATGGTTACAAATAGCTGGCCTCAAAGATGAAGGTCGTGTGTCACACTTACCTGACTATCTTCAAAGCCATATTGTCAATCAATTCATAGGCTTCCTCTGGAGTCTTGCATTTAGTGTTACCTCCAGTTGAGGCATCTAGCATCAATTTAGTTTGTGGATCAAGACCTCCAAGAAAAAAGAATGACTACCATTGCTTCATCCCATGCTTGACTTAATGTTTCTTCCATGCCCTGCCTGAAAGAAAACATTTCTTGCTTATTTAACCCAAAAATTAATCATAATCGACACCCGCTACGCAATTCACACAATAATATTTTTTTTTTCATCCACTGTTATTACTGTCTAACATTATAAATTGTTAGTTTGTTGAACTTATTATAATTTTTAATAATTTTAATCCGTAATTAAATATGTGTCAGAAAATTATATTGGCAAATGTCTTATGATTATTCTTTTATGAATTAATAGTTGAAAAAATTTTGGTGAAAGACCAATAAATGACTCGCTTGCACTAAAGATAAAAGTGTTTTCGTCTCAAACTCTAATTTTGTGTTTGGATAAAAATTTACGAGGGAGTGTTTTTTTTTTTATATAGAATTTGAAATTATAATAATAAATATATTGTTTGAAAAAAAAAAGTTTGAAAATTTATGAAATTAATTTGACTACTTAAGATTATATTATTTCAACTTTATTTAAATTTTGTTTTCTTAAAAGTTATATCATTATTCTAATTTATTTATTTGAGATTATTTGAAATATCATTGGATTAGTAGAAGAAGAGGGTCACTAGTAAAGAATTGACTTTTAACGTCACTCTTTAGACGTCAGTTAAGCGGGGGTCTGACGTAAATTAATGACCGGTAGCACTTTCGTAAATAAGTTGTCAATATAGACGTCAGTTAAGAGGGGCCCCGACGTTTATAATATTATAGACGTCGGGGCCCTCATAACCGATGTCTATAGGCCCTTATATACGTCGGCTCCCCTAAATAGACGCCAAAACTAAACGAAAAAGTTAATAAAAAATAATTTTTTATTCTATTTAGACGTCTGTTATGGGAGGAACCGACTTCTAAACCCTAAACCCAGAAATTTAAAAAGTCATTTTTTGACTCCATATAGACGTCTGATCCCGCCACTTCGACTTCTAAAGCACTTTAGACATCAGTTATTGGGGAACCGACATCTAAACCCTAAACCCAAAAATTTAAAAAGTCACTTTTTGACTCCATATAGACGTCTGATTCTGCCACTCCGACTTCTAAAGCACTTTAGACGACAGTTATTGGGGGAACCGACGTCTAAACCTAAACCCAAAAATTTAAAAAGTCACTTTTTGACTCCATATAGACGTATGATCCCGCCAATCCAACTTCTAAAGCACTTTAGACGTCAGTTATTGGGGAAACCGACGTCTAAACCCTAAACCCAAAAATTTTAAAAAGTCACTTTTTGACTCCATATAGACGTCTGATCTCGGGGAACCGACTTCTAAAGCCCTTTAGACATCTGTTATAGGGGAACCGACTTCTAAATGTCGGCATTAAAACACGGTGATCGCGAGACAGCCCTTACGCGCACTCATTGTTCATCATCTTCTTCACGTTTTCTCTCTACGGGTTACGCTTTACAGGTTCGTTTTCTCACTTTTGCACCGTTTTAAATTAGTTTTACTCCGATTACATCACTCTTTGATGCATTATCTTTCATTTGAACCGATTAAAATGCGTTTTCATTGGGTTTTGTTGCAGTTTTTCTCGTGTCCTTGGGCGACGTTCTTTGGCGGCGATTTCTTGCGTTTTACAGTCTCCAATTCTCTCCACTACATTTTTAAAACCATCCAATAAAAAAATATACAATACATTCTCTTCAAGTAAAATATAAAGTTGTAAACTTAAATCACCATCAGTCAGGAGCAACCTTAGAGACGTCTAACCTGTATGGATCAGACGTCTATATAGACGTCTACGTCCGACGTCTATATAGACGTCTGACCTAAAGGGTCCGACGCCTCATTAACGTCACCCGTATAGACGTCAGATAGAGATCAGACGTTAAAAGCCCAAAATAACAGACGTCTAAAGTCTTTTCTGCACTAGTGGGTCAGACATCTTTTCTTTTTTGGATTAATAGGTTTCTTTCGTACTAAAATTGATCTTAGTATTTGTTTTTTCAACATTGTCAATTTTGTCATATTAAATAATATACTCTTTTATTTTAAAAGTGCAAAATAATTTGGGTTTATTAAATTATGGGTGCAGTAAAAGTAATTTATTATGCTATAGTGATGTGATAATCGGAACTTCTCCATGAATTTGGAAAGTTATAAATGTTTGCATGATATATATCGTGTGATGATTGCAATTTTCGAGGACGAAAATTCTTTTGAGGTGGGGTGAATGTAAGACCCGAGAAAATGTAGAGTTTATAAATAAGTCTTAAGTATGTTTTATTAAAATCTGCATGAGTTCACAAGGTGTTGTGTAGTTCAGCTCGTGTGCAAATCTTGAGAAGAACATAAAGTTTTATATTATTTATTTATTTTGTCGATATAATCTGATTGTTAAATTTGTGATGTGTTGTATTTTAGTGTAATGAGTTGGCTTGTTGGTAAAAATATTTATTTAGGATCGAATGTAAAAGAGTTCAGATCCTCCAGAGAGAGGTTCACGTGAAACATTTGTTTCATTTTATTTATATTTTCTTAAGGGTAAGAATGTCCTTCCCATTTTTGTAATTGAGGTATGAAAGTTATAAATAAGGGTGTAGAAAATAAATTGTTAGAAAATAAGTCTTAGCAGTATCGTCAATGGTGCGTGTGTGATTTCTAAACGGAGGTGGCGAGATCACGACAGCTGGGGCGACGCCTTTGGCGATGACCAGTGTTGTCGACGGTAGCAAGCACCTACAGTGGCAGAGGTGTGAGCAACGGCGATGATGTCTCGTCGTAGTGGCACGCGTGAGACGCAGAGCAAAAGGAAGAGGGCCGTTAAAATCATTTAACACGTCATCCCACCACCTGTGCAGAAAATTAACTCTGCTAACGGAATTTAATAGCAGGAGCTCAATTGTTCCAAATTAGTAATTATAAGGACTCAATTGGGAAACTTTAAAAAAATGGGATCAAAATGGGAAAACCCAACGAAAATAGAGACAACTATAGGGTTTAAACCTTTTTTTTAAAATGGTTAGATCTTATAAATAACGTTGATATATCAGAAACGGGACAAAATTAATTGATATATTATAGTAAAGTAAATTGAAAATTTTGAATGTTAACACCAACATTTATATATATATATATATATATATATATATATATATATTAAAAATATGTATATAGTTACTTTTAATTTTTTTTAAACTATTAATTAATATTTTATTTGAATAAATTAAATTAATTAGTATATTTAATATTAAACTATTTTATTATAATTAATAATATTAAATTAATTTAAAAATACTAATAACTTCAATTACAATATTTTACATATTTAAATTCGTTAAATAATATAATAAAAAATAAATGTTTTGAAAAGAACAAACCAAACTATCAAGCTTTGATAGAATACAGCGTCTAAAAACATACGACATTATTACTAGAGCAAACTTTCTATAATTCAAATCTAATCAAATCTTACTCCCAAATTTCACTCCCAACATGGATGTTTAATTAATTTTGAAAATAGGGAACATAAATAATTTTTTTCAAGAAAAAAATAATAATATATATTGTTTTATAAAATTAAAATTAAATTTTAATATAATAAAATTAGATAGGTGGGTTGGTAGGCCAACCCGGTGTACCACGGGTTCAACCCGCATGAGTTAGGTTTAAATGAGCCAGGTTGAAATCTGACCCGCATAAAAAAAATACAATTTTTTCAAACTCAACCCGGTCCAAACCCGTGGTGAGCCAGATTGGCCCATGGATTGTGACCCATTTTGATAGCTCTAATTATCACCATGCCTATGGTCCATTAATTTCTTTTAACATATTAATTTTGGTATATATATATATATATATATATATATATATATATATATATATATAATATTATTTACCAAGTTAAACTTATTGGGAGCTCTACATCTGTCCAAGGTAATTCATTTTAGGATTATTATTAATCTATTCTTATCGCTTAATCATTTTTTCTTATTTTTTTTCAATTCTTCTCCTCTCTCATCTACCAAAATGGGTGGTATTCTTCATTTTTCTATATATACAACTTGTATTAATCATATATCATTTTTATACATGTTATAGTTTTTTTATTGTATCACCTTGTCGTATTTTTTCCCTTTCACATTCCTTTTCTTTCTCTACAATGATTTCAAAGTTGAAGAGTATACAAATGATATTTGTAAGACATTTTTTTAAATAAATATTCTACTATTGATTAAAATTTATTAATGAGATTAATTAAATAATAAATAGGACACTATATCTTATTTTTTGTTTTCAATAAATTTTTAATTAAGAATAAAAAATACACTAAAAAGAGTGAATTTTTTAAAATATGTTACTAATATTTGGATAAAATAAATTATTTTAGCGTATGAATTTCTCTAAAGTTGTTAGCGAAACCTATTTAAACATCAGTTTAATATCAACAGGGAATGAAAAATGTATTAAAATAAAAAAATTAGTAACAAATAAAATATAATTCCTCTCTACTTATAAGAACATGTGGTACATCAAAAGTAAAATATCACGTGATAAAACATTTTAATATATATCCAAGAATAAAAACTATGAGTTATAACAAAGAATTAGAAATATATAATTAATAATTTTACAAGAAAATATTCAACAAATTCACACAATTAGTTAAAACAAACCAATCAACAATTCTTATTAATATAAAGTGAAGATGAAAAATTTCTATGAAGAGTGTTACTATAATAATATTTATCTCTATACATGCTTTCACTCGACAATTAAATTGTTAAAAACTATATATATTGTAAATACTACTCGAAATTTAACTAAAATTAATTAAAATATAAAAACTACTCGAAATTTTCGAAAAAAATACGACAACAAAGTATTTTAATGTTTTTTGTTTACGATATCCTTATCTCTATGGGTAGAAAAGAACATTACAATTTTAGTTCTAAGTAAACTCCTCTAATATATATATATATATATATATATATATATATATCAATTATTGTCCAATGTTATAGAGGATGAGTTGATCTAATAATGGAGAGCATGAATTATATTGTATGATAGAATTTATTTAATAGTCGCGTAAGAAAAAGAAGAGCTTAAATTAGAACAACCAGGAATTCCATGAATATTCAAAGTGTTCGTGGATTGAAAGATAAACTCTTACTTATTCCGATATATGGTTTCGCAATTGCAAGGATTGGCGAAAGCAGAAGTTCCATTTATAATGCAGCTTCTGGTCTCATGATAACCTCGCTGTCAGTTAATGGCTTATGCTTTTAAGATATACGTTTAACAATGTCAATCTAAAAGCTTAGTTGGTGCAGTGCATAATATTAAAATCCTATCAGAAAATGCTATACAAAAGCTGCACATAAGTAGTTTCCACGATTAGTGGTTATCAATTAAAGTACCGTGTATGAACTACTATATAGTAATTAATATACAAAACCTTTTCGTTTGTCCACAAGTTTCCATTAAATACAAAAGATTCTTACATTCCCTCTCTATTAAATCAGTTGGTTTCTGCTAAAAGCAGTAGTTTTAACAAATTAATGAACTTGGAAATCTTATAATTGATAATCGGAATATATAATAACGATGTTAATGAAATTGAAATGGAAGCAGCATATTATAGGTCAATTATTTTGGAGGTAATTAAGTATACTGAGTGTAGTAAGCGGCATATTGCAATATGGGTATCCAACTCCTGCACAGAATATATTATCATCTCAAGCTGACTTGTCATCTATGTGACAATAATGTTGGAATGCCACACTAATTAAACTACTAAGAAGCCCACTTCTGAAATTTTATATTTTAATCCACTTCCTGAGTGCCCAAGACCACAATCTGCATTTTCAACAATATATAAATACAAATTGTCGCAGTTGGAACCTTAGGATTGTCTATCTTATATTTACAATGTTTAGAACACATCAAAATGGTGCGCGGACCAAAACTTCTTTCCATGCAAAGTTTGATGACAGCATGGCATTCTATTATTTTAGTGTGTGTGTGTAATTAAGATAATTATTGCTCATTTGGTTGGTTGAAAAGCAGCGCCACAACCACAAGGACATTAGAGAAATGAACGTGACTACTCACTTCACATGCTCTCGCTTCCAATTTCAACTCCTATAAGTAGCGTCTTTGGCAATGCTCATTTCACAGAGCATCTATTTCTGAGTAATATTTAGCAGACTATTATGGAGAAGAGGCAGAAGGAGAAGATGAAGAGAATGGAAGAGGAAAGAGTACGAAGAGGCGAGGTGAGTGCTGAAGAGAGAAAGGTGAGTAGTTCTGGTGTGGGAAAGAACAAGGTACATCCAGGTAGTGAACAAGGAGCAACAACCGATAATGTCTTTAGGGCATGAATGCTTTTTAACTGTGAGAAAATAACTCCCCAAAGCTATGTCTTTTTGTTTCACATGCATGCCATTACTTTTTCTTTTCTTTTCCTTCTACTTCTTGTATGTGTGATTAAACTTTTAAATGTTCGTTTCACTAGGTCAACTAAAAAAAAACACTGTTAATGTTAATAGCTTGAGCTTTTAGCTGTCTGTAACATGCATGTCACAAAGTTTAACGTGTTATGTAAAAGAGCTGTTTGGCGCTTTCTATGTATGATCAGAATAAAAGCCTCATTGTTGTGCGTATGTACTACAAATCTTATTTAGATATCTATATTTTTTTTCTATAAAACACTGTATTTTCTTCATGAAAAATTATATTTTAACATGTTTTTTTTGACACCATTTAGACACTAGACACGTGTTTAAATGTCATTGGTACACGTGAAAATAATTTTTAATAACAGAATGACGTGGCAGTGGTAGAATTGGGGCAGATTCAAAATTGGAATTAATTTGTGAAATTTCAAATTTGGGTCATTTGAGAGAGAAGCTCGAAACCTAGACAGAAAAAGTCGACCTCCTTCCAACCAGCCACCATTGTCGTCAGAGAATCGTCGTCCGTCCGTAGAGTTGTCTTTCCTCAACCCAGTCATCCAGTGTCGCCGCAGTGCTTCTTTAGTGCCGGTGTTCGAAGGCAAAACCTAGACGTCGTCGTGTTCTCTCCTCCCAGCCACCGTGCCGACGTTCGAAGGTAAAACGTAGACGGTGTCGTATTCCCTCCTCCCAACCACCCAGTACCGCCGGAGTTTCGTCGGAGATCCACTGCAGTGTTGCTGGAGTTCCTTTAAAAAAGGTCTTTCTTCCTTTTAATTATGACTTGCGTTCTTAATTAATTGTACTTTGCTGTTTTGAACTTGCACTTTCATTTACGTTCCAACTGCGGTTTAAAATACATGGTGACTGGTGAGTCTTCAATACGATTGCATTTTAACTATAACATGTCTAGTGGGATCAGAAAAAAACTATACCTTTCTATTAGTTCTTCTCGTCATAAATGTCTCACCAAGAACATAAATGGTCTCAAAAGAGATGGTAACCACAACAGTATACCCAAGAGCCAACAACCCACCCAATGTCATTCGACCAACCTGTTTCAACATTAAAATCATAAAAAGAAAACAAAAATCAGCTAAAAAGGAGTAGGTTCATTTTTTTCGTGATGGATAATAACTTTAAAGGAATAAAATGTCAAAAGAAGTGTCAGCAATTATCTTTACTAATAAGGATGAATTAGTATCATGTATATCTTGTAACTTCATCATGAGAAAACAAATATATCTTGTAATACTGAAACAATATATCGCTATGTTTTGTGTTTTTCTCATCATTCAAACTGCAGTCATAACATTGATATGTTGGCACAAAACGAAGAACCTATCCACAATTTAAATTCTAATTAGTGCTCTCTAGGAAGGATTAAAGTTCCAACTTCCTAGCATTATTGAAAGGGGCCGCATCTAAGCGTGGGAAAGGGGGACTTAATGAGTTAAATATATAGGAGGAAGTAAAGGGAAAGGGTGTTGGATATATGTTCATTTGTAGATTGAACATTGACTACTTTTTAAAAGGAGAAATCATTCGTAAAGAGGAAATCCTTGGACGAGATTTCTCTCCTATTTCTTGTTCTACTCCTCTTAATAAAATTTTATTTTCTTTCCCATTCAAATATTGGTTCCTAACAACATGTCAACTGCTAACTGTTTTAATGTTGCCTATCGAGCTTGAACAACCAAACTTGAGCTTCAAGTGCTCAACTTAGCTACACGGACTTGTTTGTACCTTTATTAATAGACAACTAATCGAAAATAAAATTGACTTATAGGAATACAATAATTAGTACTAATGTAAAGGTCACAGACACACCTCACTTTTGCATTTAACCTTGTATATTGGCTCTCTGAATGATGAGACAAAGTTGTTATTAATTCTGATCTGCCAAAGAAGGGCAGAGGAAATTAAAATATTTGTGGTGAAATTTAGAGTAGAAAATAAAAGCAGGACCAGATGAAGAGTTCTTCATTGCTTTATAGCCAACACGCTTCTTTTGCTGATAGTCAAACTTTGGGATTAATGTATCCTTGCCTTTAACAACAATGAAGAATAAAACAACCAAAAGTAATTTTCATCTTGAAGGATGTGCTTACCTGTTGCAGGTAGATGTTTGTTATGTAATTGTTAATGAAAGACAATGATTTGTTATTGTTTTCCATAATTTTTAATTTGAATGTTGTTTAATTTATAATTTGCAGGTTTGGTTTTGTCATTATTTTGTGACATTAAACTCAATGCACAGTACTCGAGTAACAAAATTCCTAAAGTTGTTGAATTGGATTGATATCAATATTGGGGAGAAGTTATCAGAAGTGCATTGGCAAAGGGATCAGTGAGTAGTCATTGATTAGAGGAATGTGTTGGTGCAATGTATTTTATATTTTCTGTTTTATGAAATGAAATTTGTTAATGACATTGCAGGTTGTTGTTGATGTTGGTGTGTCCAAAGAGGAGCTTTGTTATGGAATGGTCAAAGACGATGTTCAAAAACGTGGTTTTCCATATAACAAGAAAAATAGAGGAGATAAGGAGAAGTTAATTTCTGTTGTAGATGAACAAACAAGGGTTTTTGCGGACATGCAAAGTAGTATTGATGAGTTAAGGAAGTTGGTTGAAGCTAAGGGTGAAGATAAGGGAGAAGATTTTGTGGAACAACCGTTTTGGGGAAGTGAAGATCGTTGTCAAATTACACCGGTTCAATCTCATCACCAAACCCCAGTGTTTGAAGGTGGTATTGAAAATAAAGCACAATGTACGATCGTATGAAAGTTGAGCCCCAAAAACGGATTAAGAGTCTGGCAAGAAGAACTCCTTATACTGAAGAAGTTAGAAGAAAACAATGAGTGGTTCAATAACTTGTATTTGAATAGGAAATCTAAATTTTACTTAATATGATGATGTTTGGTATCCTATTGAAAAACTTTGTTGATTTTGAAAACATTGGAATCTGTTAACCATTGTCATAATGTGACTTTAGGTGTTTGTAATTGTTGATGATAGAGCAAGGTAGTTGAAATGAAGTTTGTATGAACATTATACATACTTATTTGAAATGAAGTTTGTATGGTCAGGATGGTGAATTTAAGGCATGCTTTTTGATCTTTCTCGCATGGTTGATGAAATGAATAGATTTTGAACATGATGCTAAATATTAGAAGTTCATAACCTTTATGAAGAAGGCAATGCAGCCTGGTAAAATTTATACCAGCTGGGTGTGCAAAAACTGATAACATAATGTTATTGACTTGATACTGATTTTTGTGAGGTTGAAAGTTGTATTTACAAGTCAACGAACCCTTGTGTGCAAAACTGATAACATAAGTACCCACTTATTTGAACTAAATTCCCACTTTATTTTTTAAAGTTACATATGTTGTTTATCTTGATAATTTGGTGGCTTAGGGTGAATGTTACCATGAGGACAATGCATCATTGTCTTAACAAAATGTTATTGGACATGATACTCATTTTTTTGAGGTTGAAAGATGTATTTAGAAGTCAAGGAACCATTGTGTGCAAAACTGATAACATAAGTACCCACTTATTTGAACTAAAGTCCCACTTTATTTTTTAAAGTTACATATGTTGTTTATCTTGATAATTTGGTGGTTTAGAGTGAATGTTACCATGAGGACAATGCCTCCTTGTCTTAACAAAATGTTATTGGACATGATACTCATTTTTGTGAGGTTGAAAGATGTATTTAGAAGTCAAGGAACCCTTGTGTACAAAACTGATAACATAAGTACCCACTTATTTGAACTAAAGTCCCACTTTATTTTTTAAAATTACATATGTTGTTTATCTTGATAATTTGGTGGCTGTTAATCCCTTGGCAAGTGTACCAGATCGTTATCAAGTAATATAATTGGTAAAACCCAATATCATTCTCCCAAAGGACTCTTAGGCCTTAACTTTTGTGTAACCTAATTGCGTAAGACTTGAGAAAAGAATTAAATTGAAGTTTTTGAATGCAAGAACAAAAGTAAACATGCAAATGCAGTGAATCAATTGGCAAGGAAAAACTATGGATGAATGGTGTTGTTGGAGTTTACAATTTCATCTTATTCACTCTCTTGTATCTACTCTTCTTATTTAATTCGCTTATTTATCATATTGTCATGCAAACTTTCTTGGTCTACCCTTAACCTGATCCCTCGGCGAAAAGAGCCTATTACTAATTACTGGCTTGCTATCCCTAGCCTCCCCTAGTAACTAATAATGCATGATAAACGGAAGAAAAATACAATTGATCGTCCTACCCCTATCCCTAGGTGGTATTAGCTTAATCAAGGAATTCCCCCAGTTCATGACATTATTGTACGTCCCCGTATCAATAAAGACAAACAACAATTACCGAATGAGTTAAACGATAAAAACATTAAGCAAAGGTAAGGAACCCAACAATTGATAAATCAAGCATATGCAAGCATATAAAATAAATAAGAATTTGGATATATTAGAGTTTCAAAAGATTACATTGTTCCCCAACAACAAAGGGTTTAGTTCACCATAATCATGATGAACTAGATGAAATACAATGGAAGAATGGAAGAATAAACCCTAGATTTAGTAGATTGGAGCCTAAGCATCCAAAGAACGGCCTCCAAGCAGTGTAGATCTGCTATGGACGTTTCTCTCTGCCAAAGATTGAGTTTTGAATCGCACTGGGGCTATATATAGGCCAAAAAGATAATAGAATCTAAGCCAAATAAAAACTGACAACCGCTCAGCCCCTAATTTAACCGCTCAGCAGTTTGCCTCTAATCGCAGGACCGCTCAACGGTCTATTTTACCGCTCAGCGGTTTGGTCAACATTCTGGTTAACTGGTTGACTTTTTTGGTTGACTTTTCTGCATTCAATTTGACTTTTCTGCACTGTAACCATTTGATCTTCAACCTTTCTTTCAATTCATTCCAAAAACCTACAAAATCAAGGGAAACCAAGCATAAAACCAAGAAAACCAACTTTGACTCTCTTATTCTCTAACTTAATAAAAATGCATGATTTCAA
Organism: Vigna reflexopilosa; assembly: GCA_027742785.1. Classification (NCBI taxonomy): domain Eukaryota; kingdom Viridiplantae; phylum Streptophyta; class Magnoliopsida; order Fabales; family Fabaceae; genus Vigna; species Vigna reflexopilosa. The sequence continues at coordinate 14,097,844 of CM050921.1, forward strand.
GCTAATTCTAAGCCATAGAGGGTGTGATTTAATATCAAATTTAAGTATGAAAATAACGGTTTTTAGACCGTTATTAGTGGCTTAGGGTGAATGTTACCATGAGGACAATGCATCCCTGTCTTAACAAAATGTTATTGACATGATACTGATTTTTGTGAGGTTGAAAGTTGTATTAACAAGTCAACGAACCCTTGTATGCAAAAATGATAACATAAGTACCCACTTATTTGAACTAAAGTCCCACTTTATTTTTTAAAGTTACATATGTTGTTGACATGATACTCATTTTTGTGAGGTTGAAAGCTGTATTAACAAGTCAACGAACCCTTGTGTGCAAAATTGATAACATAAGTACCCACTTATTTGAACTAAAGTCCCACTTTGTTTTTTAAAGTTACATATGTTGTCTTAACAAAATGTTATTGACATGATACTCATTTTTGTGAGGTTGAAAGTTGTATTAACAAGTCAACGAACCCTCGTGTGCAAAACTGATAACATAAGTACCCACTTATTTGAACTAAAGTCCCACTTTATTTTTTAAAGTTACATATGTTGTTTATCTTGATAATTTGGTGGCTTAGGGTGAATGTTACCATGAGGACAATGCATCCTTGTCTTAACAAAATGTTATTGACATGATACTCATTTTTGTGAGGTTGAAAGTTGTATTAACAAGTCAACGAACCCTTGTGTGCAAAACTGATAACATATGTACCCACTTATTTGAACTAAAGTACCACTAAAAATATAGAACTTATATTTCATATTTTGAAGACAAATTTTAGACTTAAGGAGTTTGTTTTGATCATTATGCTCTATTGTTGTTGAAAAAAAAATTTGTTATTACTTGGAAGTAATTATTTTTTATTACTTTAAAAGAAGGGTTAAATATGTTTTTAGTCCCTGTACTTTTGGGCGATTTTGGTTTTAGTCCATTTTCAAACTAAGGTACAATTTAGTCCTTCAACTTTAGAAAACTCTGGTTTTAGTCATTTTTACCAAATTTTTTTAACATTATTTGCTGTTTCAAACGCGTTTCTTAGTTAACATTGAAGCAAAAATGTGTCAAACAGTGTAAACAATCCAAATGCTATAATGAAACGTGCTTGAAACAGCAAATAAAGTTAAAAAAAATTGGTAAAAATGACTAAAACCAGAGTTTTCTAAAGTTGAAGGACTAAATTGTACCTTAGTTTGAAAATGGACTAAAACCAAAATCGCCCAAAAGAATAGGGACTAAAAACATATTTAACCCTTAAAAGAATAAAAGAAAGTAAGAACGTAATGATTAAATATTTAATTAATTTAAATTACATATTTTATTTCTATTAGTGTTGTAAGTTTAATTTATTAAAAAGGTCAACAAAAATTTTCCATTTCATTTGATTCATATTTTCAATGTATTTAGTAATAAACCTTTTATTTATTACAAGATTTTAATACATGTTCCAGATAAATTATTGTTGATTATTATAACAAATGTTATATTGAAGGCTTTTAATTATTTTTTTTATTTAAACATACTAAATGAAGTTAAGTTAAAAATAAGTTAGTTGAAGTAAAACAATGGTATAAATACCTACGTAATTGAGACAAAGAAGTAATAATTTGATTTTCATTCAAACATAAACATTGAAATACATGAACATAAATTGATGATGTAGTTTGTGGTTTAGAGTGAGATTGGATGTATAACATTACACGGACATCCATTAATATAAACTTCAATTATAATACCATTTCAATGATTATCAACCTCGAACACGAGAACGTCTCCCTCCTTCAAACAATATTCGATGCAAAATTCCTTCTATCCTTTTCCAAACTTTGTTGAATTCAGAGTTTCCGAAACTAAAACTTTGCACATGATCCCATCCTTGTGTCCAAGGATCATAACCTATGTGAAGCCTTTGCTCCTGATAAAATTACCAAATGCACTTTGCAAGTCCTGTGCAATAAAAAATATCAAGTAAATGTCATTGTGAATTTTATGATAATTAGATTAAAAAAAATTTGTATTCACCACGTACCAAATGACTTTCCTGTGATTGTGATTTTGTCAACTTCACCGCAAACAGAGACGTTTCAGGATATGTCGTAGAATCATAAATGAATGATTCCCTATTCTCTTGGGAACAAGCACCAAAATATATTGTGATATAGAAATTGTTATTATCCAGATATTTGAAGCTTATGTGGGCATCGTTAAACCTTTGAAGGTATATGTTTTTCATTTCCTTATCAATTTGTCGTAGTATATCATTAATGTCGACTATCGGTTTTGTGTCGCTCCATGCCCGCACTAGCAACTACAATTCATTTTCAAACCAAAAAACCATCAACAAACTCTTTTCAAACAAAGATATCAATTTTCAAAACATTAAATCTAATTACATTATTATAACCACCTTTTTGTGCATGCCAATCCAACCAAAGTACAAAAACAACCTTCAATAATCTCATAAATATTGTATAACTCAATTTAAACAAGCAGTTTAATACGCAACACAATTTATGAAACTAAGTAACTAATAATATCTTAACTAAGATTGACTGATTGATATTAGAAAAAATAATAATTAAAATATAAAGTCTGGCCTTTTTCTGCCTTCGCTGACACATACCTAACAAATTATATTTACTTTCTTTAAAAAGTTGAAACACTGAAGAAAAAACTATTATTATTTTTTAAATAGAAAAATTAAAAAGTTCCAAAAAATGTTTTTGAAACGATGTCCACCAAAGTATTCCATATCTGATTTGACTAACCTCTTGGGCTTCCCATCTCACCTCCATCACTGTAATCTTTTTAATAAACCCACAAAAACAATAGAAGGGGAAGAAAAAGAAAAAGAAAAAAAACATTTGGACACATAAATATTTTAAACGTGTTTGGAGACAACACTTGCTTTTTCATTTTGTTGATGTTATCCTCTCTCAACAGAAACAAGTTCAATTCCAGCTTGTGTAGTTTAACAATGAGATACCATTTATTAATGAATAATAGTAGCTTATTAAAGTATTCAATTCCAACTTGAGAATATCATAAAGGGAACAAACTACACACTGCAATATGGCAAACTAATTCTAAATTTGAGATACAATAATTTACTTTTTCTATAATTGATCTTTGTTTTCTGCTATGACTATGATGTGTATGAGTTGTATAGTATAGTTGTAGATAACAATCAATTGGTAAAAGGAAAAAACACAATCTATTTGACACACGCAAATGCCAAAACTCCATTTCAAGGAATTATGTATGATAAATTTAATTGTGCTTTGACTTGTAATTAAGATTCTCTCATCTTGTAATTTGTAGACAAGCATGGATCAATAACATCAGCTTTTACTATTATATAAGAATCATGAAATTATAAGCAAAGAATAAAACCACTATTTTCATTTAATATACATATATATCTTTTCTTGCTTATTCTATTTATATGATGAAGAATATTAATATTGTAACAACTCCAAAAATAGAAATACGTCCATGTCATAACTCTTTCTCGACATATATAAAGAAAGATAAATCAACAAAAACCTAACTTTCACAATAATTACAACTATTCTAATTAATCACATAGCACACATATAATAGAAGCACAAGAGTCCATACACACATATCACCTAAGCATAAACCAGGCTCTTTGCCATAAATACAACAACCTCACAAATAGAATAGATTTATCTCTCCAGTCAATACATTACTTATATTAAACAAATCCTAGTCATATATATATTAAGCCAAGCTTGCTTTTATAAATCACAATACTAAACCAATGAACTAAATTTTTATTTGCATCAAAACAAAAACAGTAAAAGAAAGCTACATAAGAGAACATAGAAAAATTAATGTAAAGTACATTTTCAAGTTTCAACTAAGAGGTGCAGAATTCAAGTTGTTTATAATGAAAAAAATGACATTTCAAAGTCACACCTTGAAAACATTTCAACTTGTATTTCCAAAAATAAAAAGGCTGCAATAAAAGTCAATTGCAGAGGAGACTACAAGAAGAGAATCGTAAGGTGACAACTGTGCTGGACCAGATTACGAAAAGCTATACCCAACTACAAGCTCAGTTATACATCACTCTGCAGAAACAAAAGCTTCCTCAGGTGGATTTATTATCCATAAATTATCTGCACTTCAATTTTCTACCTTAGATTGATTCATCTTTTATCTTTCGAAACCAAGAAATAAATTGATACCAACCATTCACATTTTGACAGAAAAAAACATGTTTTGAATCTTCTTAAACAAAGAAAAGACAAATATTCTATATCGATTAAACATCTTTCATAATCAAAACAAACACATAACGTTAGCAAACTTATTTCAAGTTTTTAACACAAATAGGAAGAAAAGACCTTTTATAAAGGTACTCCGGCGGCATTGCGGCGGACCTCCGATGGAACTGGGTGGTTGAGAGGAGGGCAGACGACACCGTTTACGTTTTGTCTTCGAACGCCGGCACTGTGGCGACACGGTGACTGGGAGAAGAGAACACGACGACATCTAGGTTTTTCCTTCGAACATCGGCATTAAGGCGGCACTACGACGACACTGGGTGGAGGAAAGACAACTCTGCGAACGAACGGCGACTCTCCGGCGACAGTGGTGACTAGTTGGAAGGAGGTCGACTTTCTCTGTCTAGGTTCTGAGCTTCTCTCTCTCAAATGACCCAAATTTGAAAATTTTATAAATGAATGTTGTCAAAATATGTTGTTCAAATATCATTTTCCTTTTCTTCTTTATGGATCATGATACACAAACACTCCATTTTCTACTCAATACTAATAAAATAACAATTTTATTTTAAAATATAAAATAATTTAAATGAATCAATTAAAAATTGAGAATATTTTTTTTAAGTATAAGAAAATTAAAAGATATACACATAAAATTTTCCGTAGATCAACATTTCATTAGATTGAAGGGCAAAGATGCTTCCGCTGTTCTTTATAAACAATATTTCGCGTATGCACGATCATCATATATACAACACAGTCTTTTTGTTTCACAGCATGAAATTGAACAGGAGATTAGATTTACCCATCGCCCAGAATTAGATATATATACTAACCATTATAAAGAAACAAGTGTCACTTAAGGGACAAATGTACTTCACTTTATAAGTAAAATTTTAATGCGTACTCTAACAAATTATTAGGGTGTTCACAGATTGGGTTGAATTTCTACAATTTTATTTTCTTAAGTTAAATTCAATTCAATTGAATCCACTCTTAAAAGGGTTGAATTAGGTTATAATTTTGAAAAAAATATATATATATTTTTTGAATGATATAATTTTTATGTATCAAACTAATAAAAAATAATGATATTTGAAAAAAAAAAAACAATTTAAGTAAGTTAATAAGATAAACTAACTCAAGACATGTAAAATAAAAACCACAATACTGTTTGTCCATAACCCAGGTATAAAAGTGAATATTAAGTCATCTCAAATAATTCATATTATATTCATCATCCAGGCCATCGAAGAATAAGATAGTTTGAATTAGGTCGAGTTTTATTCAATCATAAACGAAATATTTAATTGAATTGAATTTGATCGAATTGAATTATCGATAAGCTGGCTCAATAAACACTAGTACAAAATAAGTTTTTTATAATAAGTTTTTATACTTGTTAAAATATAACAGATATAAAAAATGGTGTGGTAACAATATCGTAAATAATGTCAAATTATAGAAAAAAAAATTGACCAAATGATAAAACCCAAATTTTATAATAAATAAAAAATAAGATCGGATTTTTTTTCTGTGAAAAATAGTTAATGAAACTACTTAATGAAGGGAAATAAATATAGAGATATGTCGATGTATCAGTGAATAAGAATATTAAACATTATGACATGCAAAAAATCTAAATTCCTATTGAAGTCAAATGCTAAACAGAATGCAACTTAATTTTTTCTTCCAAATAGAGAGCCAATATAATAAACAAAAAAGAGTATTATGCAACACCTTAAAATACTTAATTCATGCAAAATTGCACATAAAATCCCAATTGTCATCGAGTTATATGTTTAGTGTTGAAAAACAAAAGCGCACAAAATATACTTGTAAGATATAGCTTCTCGATTCGTTAAGTTTATCTTAGCATTTTTTTTTTAAAAGAAAAGATAGGTGTAGATTATAAGGTTTGCACACGATAGATAATAAATGAGTGTCAATAACTCAAAAAACAAAAATGTCTTTACCATCGTAGATCTAATACAAACAATTATGAGACCTACATATATGGATACACTAAAGGGTTAGTGCATATACAAGATAATGCATGACTAAAAAACATATAATTTATAAAAATGAGGTGGTTAAAAATATTAAAATCTCGTATGTATTTAAGTTATAATCATGATCTATGTAAAATCCCAATTAAAAGATAAGATCAAATGGATGATGGTGATATTGCTAGTGGTAGAAGGAGATTATGACGAATTCATTAAATGGAACTAAAAGATCAATAATACTTAAGGATATGGATTCAGCATAAAACACTAGATGTCCACTAGTGCAGCGAGGGGCTTTTACCGCGGTTCATTTTCACTATACGTCGCGGTTCTTGAACCGCGGCATATTCAGCCGCGGTAGTAAGTCAGACACTTTATGCCGCGGTTCTAACCGCGGTATATAGGTTGCGGAATATGCCGCGGTTGTCTAGGGAACCGCTGCCTAAATTCAGTTTTTTAAAAAAAAAAATTAAAAAATGCACTATATGCCGCGGTTGTGGTTAGAACCGCGGCATATTCCCCTGCAGTTTTTTAAAATTGCAGGTCTGTTTTTGTGATATCCACTACCACAAAAACAGACCTGCATATAAAAACATGTACAGAAATTCAATTTCAACATAACAAACACATGTTCAAATGTATTTCAACATCAAATAAAGTACAGAGTCTAAGAAAATTCTATCTAATCAAATGCATTGTTTAAATCTAAATCTAACAGCTATTGTATAATCTAACTATATACTTCGCAGCAGCGTTCCAAAACTATAACAATTTCATGCATTATCAAAATTAAAGCAAAAATTATACCATACATTACCAAAACTATAGAAACTTCATACATTATCAAAACTATAGCATTATGCAAAAACTAATGAAGAAATCACGTTAAGAATGCAAAAGGACATAAATACCTGGAAGAGGAACGGCGAAAACGCTTGGTGCAAAAAAAACCAAATCGCAGCAGAGATGGAATGACTCGTTTTCAAACGATTTTGATCGGCTAAAACTGTTTCAAACGCGTCACAAATGAGAAAGGACCGAATAATTTCAAGTTTAAACGGTGCAAAAACACGTACCTGAGATGATGGCTGTCGGAGGAGAAGAGAAAACGCGAAAACAGAGAAGAGAACGCGCGAGGAAGACGATGCACTGTTCCAAGTTTTGTTTTTTAACTCTGGACGGGGGAATCTACCGCGGTTCACTACTTAACCGCGGCATATACTAATTAAATAAATAATCCTAAATGGCATTTTTGAAATTATTTTCAAACTATATGCCGCGGTTCAGCGGGCAACCGCGGTATATACCTCGAAATATTTCAAATACATATTAAATTAATTTCGGATAGGAGAATATGCCGCGGTTCTCTGGGGAACCGCGGCATATACCCCGGGGTATATGCCGCGGTTCCCCAGAGAACCGCGGCATATACCCCCTGTAACTTTTCAAATTCTCTGACCCAGTCAGCACCTGCAATAAATTGGCAGGGTATATGCCGCGGTTGTCCAGAGAACCGCGGCATATACCCCCTGTAACTTTTCAAATTCTCTGACCCAGTCAGCACCTGTAATAAATTGGTAGGGTATATGCCGCGGTTGTCCAGAGAACCGCGGCATATACTCTGTTATTTAATTTTTTATTCATACGTGGCGTCAAAGGCAATGGTTGACTGGAGTATATGCCGCGGTTTGGAGCAGAACCGCGGCATATATGTTCGATTTATTTACAAAACTGCCACCGCGCACCATTATGCTGCGGTTTTCGTTGAACCGTGGCATAATGTGCGCTGTAAAAACCCGATTTTTTACTAGTGGTCGTTTAATTCGTACTTAAGATTTTATAGAGTTAAAAGACTTAATTGATGAAATTATTGACGTACTCGAGCTTATTAAATATTTAACAATATTTTTATCTAATCAAGCATATATTGTTTTCAGTATTTGTTTATTATGAAGATTTAGCACATTGGGTTATAATGTAATGTATTATTATAGTCATATGCAACACTTAACTTTAATTCCATTAAATAAAAGTTATATTCATCCAATGGAAAGCCACTTCATCATGTTATTGCCGACTTTGGTCGCAGCATGTTTAAGGTTAAAGTAGCATATCGAATTGCTCACCACTTCGTTTGTGATCCCTTCTACAAAGAAAATTCAAATGAGAAATGCTATTTTTTTTTTGCATAATCACGATATTTTGACAATACTTTGTGACAATTTTTTTTTACAACGGAACATATGTCATTATTTTATTGATTTATTTTAATTTATGTTTTAAAAATATTTAAAAGAAATCAATCACAAATTGTCACTTTGTTAAAAAAGTATTGTTAAAAAACTTTTTCCTTATTGACGAGGTTACATTTTATAATTAATATTTAAAATAAGAAAATAGGATTACAAATAAGCACTCTTCTGTAATTGGTGGGCCAATAATATTTTAATTTTAAGAATTATTTTCCTGAGGCTTATTAGCTGAGAAGTGGGTATGGTGTTCTTATATTGTTATCAATTTTTGTGAGTGGTGATGGTATACGAGCTTGAACCTCGTATGGATCTCATAAGAAGAACCTCATCTTCAACAAAAATCAATATGACAACATTTGGAGATGGTAAACAAATCAATTGAAGTCCTCAGAAGAATATTTCAAGATGACTAAGAATATAACTAGCCAGGAGATTAATCTATTAGAATTTATTCAATAACTCGTCATCCTCCTAACATACAACTTTAAAAGTAAAAAACAACAAATAAAAATAAAGACAGAACATGATCCTAGATCTTAAAAAACTAGAAAATGAAATTTGTTTTATTTTGTGTTCCTCTCTCTTGAGAGAGAAATAACTCCAACCCTAGCTCATACATAATCTCATGCCACTCCAAGACTCAACCTAGTCTTCCTCGTCCTCGACTTTAACAGAAGGTCCAGCTTCAATCCTTCTCTCTATGTCATTCCACCACTTTTCTTGGGCAGTCACATATTCCACTTCCTCTTTAACATCTGCTTCAAAGCGAAGCATAAAACTTAAAAGCCCTATCTCATTCAGATTCCAAGCCTTCAAGCCAAGATGAATCGAACCAAAGCGAAGAGGTGACTCAACTTTCTCCAGCTTCTCACCGAGGCCAACGGAAACGAGCCAAGCGTATTCGGCAGCATCAACAACGCGAGTGTAGGTACTCGCCATTGCATAGGCTCTACCTGATAGTTCCTTATCGGAAGTGTTTCTCTCTTTGATGTCTACAAGGCTCCCTGTCATATTCTTCACGCGCATGCTTTCCATTATCGTCTTCGTGATGACCGACATGCGACACGCCCTTAGGAAGCTCGAGTTGTGCTCTTGCTTGCAGAAACGCGAAATCCCTGGGATGTTCCCTACCTCCTGAAGAGCTTCATGTGCTATGGGTTCAACAAGAGGCCGCAACGTTGCCAGCATTCCCGGGGTGTTGTACTCCGTGGAAAATCCACCTGCATGGAACAAGCAATGTATGAAGTTGAGAGAAATTAATATATTGTAGTATCTTTGGAACAAAAATGAAAAGAAACGCAAAGAGATGTGGCTACCTAGCTTCATTCTTCTAAGATCCCGGTAGTGACCCATTTCACTAAAATGGTATGAAAGGATTCTGAGGCGTTCACGATCACAGATGCCGGGGAACTGAAGGCCGTATAAGAGGCCAGGGAGGGCAATGATATAAGTTCCAGTGGTGACTCGGAGGATCACACTGTCCTTTGTGACAGGCCACTTGAACTTATCAACACAGCAAATTTGAGCAAGAATGGGATAGTTGATCTGCCTGATTGTTTTCAGGGTAAATGACCCTGCGCTCACTCTTCTCACTCTCCTCTCGTTTTCATACTCCATTACGCTCAGTTCACTCATGTAGAAGCTAAATTGCACAGTGATGCATCCACGAGAGATTAAATTCTCATCAGGATCTTCTGGCCCTATTAACCCGAATTGCATTTTTACAGTTATTCACAATTCTGCTATATCACTTCAATCGATTGCCCGTTCCTTCAATACATCAAAAAATATATATATTCATCAGTTTATGAAAAATATTGCATAATCAAAAACAAATAAAAAATACAGTTGATCGGGTTAACATAGATTTTTTTTATAGCATAATGTTGATGCAATGTTTACTGAGTAGCAACATAAATGTATCAATAATTACTCTCACATAAAACAACATGCCAAATTCATGTTAACTACTCATGTATGTATATCCATGAGATTATATTAGCAGAAATTGAGAGAAATATACACACTGAAATGTGGAGTGAAAGAAGTGCGAACGGAAGAGAAAATAGGAAAAGAGTGAAAAAGAAGAGAGTACCACACTAAAGAAGAAGTTGTAATTTTGAAGGATGTGGAAGAGTGAATTTATGTAGGGTTAAAGGAGTACAAGGTGTATGACTCATTCTGACTCGGACAGTTTCACACGGGAAAAGATAATTTTATCCATGTATTAATTAATTATCTATACAATTTCAAATAATATTAATGATTGTGTGAAGAAATCCGAAGAACAATTTAATTAAAAAATATTTGTTCATTACCATTTGTGTAAATTTTACAGTGCATGACTTTCTTATTTCAAATTTATGAATTAATGCATTATTAATTAACACTCTTAGTAATTAAAAATTTTCTTTTATAATTATTAAAAAATGTGTAAAAACATTTATTTCTGCAGGAGATTATTTGAAATGATTTTAATTAAGTTTTTATTATTTAACAAAAATGAGACGTTTAATAATATGTTAATATTACTATTTTTTATAAATACAATTATTTTAATTAAATGCTATATATGTTTCTCTTTTAACTTTTTCTTGATTTGCATCACATTAATTACTTATCATATTTTATTAAAAAAAATCCCGTTTTTTTTCTTTCTTTCATCCATGTATAAACTCCAAAGTTTAATTTAAACCTTTGCCTAGCATACTCTGATATATATTTTGGTTAGCATAATTTGTGTATTAAATATATAATAGTAAAGACTTGTAATTTCGTGTAATGTTATTTAGTGTCCTTATATACTGCATAAGATGATAATAGATATAGACTTTATATTAATTCTAATAAATCATTTTAAATTTAATTTTATATATATATATATATATATATATATAGTATGTTATTATAGTTTTTAACCGAGTTACTAAAAGCAATGACTTGATATCGTTTACTGAATATCTAACTTGTAGCCCGCATAATTGGTAAGATGATCATCGAATATTTTATTGTAAGAATTGTAACAAATATGTTTTATTGATCTTGAAAGAGTAACCAGCGTACAATATATAGAATGTACATAACCAGCGTACAATAATTAACTTACAATAATTAAGAAAAGAATATATCAATTATTCAAAACAGAATCAATTATGTAGAAACTAAATAAGGTAAATTATAATCAAATATATTATTTCCTATCATCCCCTCAAGCCAAGCGTGGGATTTGGTCCAACGTGAAGCTTGGCTCTGAAGAACTGGAACAATGGTTGAGGTAGACTTTTAGTGAATATGTTTGCTAGCTAGAGATCAGAAGGAATGAATTGAGTGATGAGTTTGTTAGATAGAACAAGCTCTCGAACAAAGTGATAATCAATATCAATATGTTTAGCGCGTTTGTGAGCCACCGGATTTTGGGAGAGGAATATAGCACTCTTGTTGTCACAAAGAAGAGTTGGCGCTTGATAGGAAATATGCAGATCATGTAGAAGATGAGTAATCCATATTAGTTCAGCTGTTGCATTAGTCATGGCTCTATATTCTGATTCACAACTTGATCGAGCTACAGTTGGTTGTTTCTTAGCACTCCATGAGACAAGATTTCCGCCTAAGAAGATGGAATAACCATAGGTAGATCGTCTAGTCTCAATATATCGACCCCAATCAGCATCCGAGTATCCAAGAACATTAAGGGAAGCTCCACGAGTGAAGGATAGGCCATAGGACATGGTGCCCTTGACATATCGAAGGATGCGTTTAACTGCTTGAAAGTGATCATTTGTTGGAGCTTGAAGAAACTGACTAACCAAATTTACGGCGTAGGACAAGTCAGGACGAGTTATAGTGAGATACTGGAGTGCACCAACGAGAGAGCGATATTGAGTGGGATCAGAGAATGGATCTCCTGTGGTTGTCAATTGAATATGAGGTTGGAGAGGTGTGGCTGTCGGTTTTACATCCAACATCTGGGCCCTAGATAAAATGTCTTAAGCATATTTGGTCTGGCTAAGAAAGACACCATTGGTAGTGTAGTGGACCTCGAGACCAAGAAAGTAATTTAGATGACCTAAATCCTTGATAGCAAACTCAGTTTTGAACCTTGCCAAAAGTTTTTGAAGTAAAGAATTATTATTCCCTGTCAAAATTATGTCATCAACATAAACAAGTATATATAAAGTGGCAGTAGTGTTGTGGTAAACAAATAAAGATGGATCTGCCTTGCTTCCGAGGAACCCAAGACTGAGCAAAAACGAGCTGAATTGTTGAAACCATGCAAGAGGGGCCTGTTTGAGGCCATAAAGAGCTTTCCGAAGTCGACAAACATGATTTGGATATCGAGGATCAACGAACCCAGGAGGATGTTGCATATAGACAGGATGTGTCAGGTGCCCATTCAAGAATGCATTGTTGACATCCAATTGATGAAGAGGCCAATTATTCATTACTGCTAGAGTGAGAATGACACGAACCGTGGCAGCTTTAACAACAGGACTGAAGGTGTGATCATAGTCAAGACCAGGTGTTTGAGTGAAGCCTTGTGCAACCAACCGTGCTTTTAATTTGTCAATTGACCCATCTAAAAGATATTTGGTGCGAAACACCCATTTGGATCCTACAATGTTGGTGTTGGATGGGCGTGGGACAAGATCCCAAGTATTGTTGGAGAGTAGGGCTAGGAGCTCTTTATGCATAACATCCAACCAACCAGGATGTTTGGCAGCGGATTTGAACCCTTTGGGTGTAGAAGTGGTGAGCAGAGCATAAAGAAGAGAAGATGGTTGGTAGGTGGTAATGTCAGCAAAATGACGAGGCCTAAAAATACCTGATTTGGCGCATGTGACCATAGGATGAGTAGACTGGACACTACAGTGTATTTGTGGTTGAGTATCAGGCATGGAAACAACAATTGAAGGAGTATCTTCAGTAGGACATACACCACAAGGTGTGGTTGGTGAGTGCACAGTTTCCTTGGATAGTGGCAAAGAAGAAACTGGTGCAGGAGCTGGAGCAGGAATTTCAGGTGTTGAGGCTGGTTCAGCAAATGAAGAAAAACTCAATCCGGAAAGTAGAGATATAGTTCCTGTTTTTGAACACGGAAAATAAAGTTCATCAAACTTGGCATGTCTTGTTACTTATAACCGGGAGGTTGAAGGATCCAAACATTGGTTGTTGCTGTATCCAAGAAAAATACAAGGTGCACTACGAGGAGACAATTTGTTAGTGGCATAGTCACGGAGACAATGATAAACCCGACAGCCAAAAGGATGAGAGTGTGCATAATTAGGAGGAGTATTATATAAGATCTCAAATGGAGAAACAACATTTAGAAGAGTGGTCGGTAACCGATTTATGACATAAACAGCACAACAAAAAGCATGTAGCCAATAATGAGCAGGGAGATGTGAATGAAAAAGCATTGCAAGGCCCGTTTCAGCGATGTGACGATGTTTGCGTTCAGCTCTACCATTTTGGGCTGGTGTATGAGGGCAAGACATAAGATGAAGAATGCCAGTTTCATTTAGCAAGGTCTTGACTTTGTTATTGTTGAATTCGGTGCCACCATCACTGTGGAAAGTTTTTATAGTTGTATGAAACTGATTTTCAACAAATTTCTTGAACTGGACAAATACATCATAAAAATCAGATTTCAGGCGCATTGAATATAACCAAGTGAATCTGGAATAGTCATCAATGAAAATCACATAATATCGAAAACCAAATTTTGAACAAATGGGAGCAGGTCCCCATAAATCACAATGAATTAAATCCAGCACATGCGATACATGTTTCTCATTTAGGGAATAAGGTAGTCTTTTGCTTTTAGTTAATTCACAAGAGCCACAAATGGAAGGAGTTGGTAAAATAGAAGATAAAGACAAAAGTTGGAAACGTGTATTGGATGATTGAGAGGAACGTTGAGTAGTTATATTAAACGCAGCTTGAGAGGAAGTAGATTCAACGGAATGTAAATACATTTCAAAACTCTCGGCAGCAGAAAGAAGATCACGAAAAAAAGGTAGTGGTCGCATGACTAATTGAGATGCACCAAAGCTAGTGAAAGTGAGACCTAAACCCCGTAAAAACCAGTGTAATTTATCTAAATCATCCACTGGTCTACCTATAAGGCTAAGTTGATCACATAAGCCTCAAAATGTTTTGGAGAACTCCCTAACAGTGGATGAGCCTTTTGTAAGGTGCAAGAGTTGATCTCTGATCCCAATTTCTCTTTGCTTGGAGTCACCACCGTAGAGAGATTCAAGAGTAGTCCAGATCTGTTGTGCGGTGTCACAGTGCAGTATTTCAACTAGAGTCTCTTCAGTAAGGGAGGCCTGAAGAAGACTTACAAGTCTTTGATCTTGTTGTTTCCATGTGATAAAGGTTGGATTAGGAACCGTCAAAGATCCATCAATAACAAGCAGTTTCGCAGGAGGAGTTATGATTGAGCCATCAATATGACCATAAAGAGCCTGTCCTTCGAGAAGAGGAAGGAGCTGACGATGCCAAAGAATGAAATTGGTTGAGGTGAGGCATATGTTTAACATGTGGATCATGGTGTTAAAGGAAAAAACACCATCAGTATTAGTCATAGGGAAGAAAAGAAAAGAAGAAAAGGTAAGGAAGGATCAAAATTAAGCTGATACCATGTAAGAATTGTAACAACAAATGTGTTTTATTGATCTTGAAAGAGTAACCAGCGTACAATATATAGAATGTACATAACCAGCGTACAATAATTAACGTACAATAATTAAGGAAATAATATATCAATTATTCAAGACAGAATCAATTATGTAGAAACTAAATAAGGTAAACTATAATCAAATATATTATTTCCTATCATTTATAAAGGATGGTTCACCTAACTAGATATTGAGGATTGTACTACTAAATGAATAAATTCAATAATCACTAGCGGGTACCGAGTATTATGTTTTTCACACCAAAACATGAATCTATTATGTGATAATGAAGTTGGTAAATGAGTCAGGATACTACTATAGATACCTCCTTGTGACTCGCGTTGGATAACTTAATCAAAAAACAGGTGCAGTTGTTCATAGGTAAGCTGGTCATTGGGCTCTACGTCAATGGGCCCATGATTGTGGCCTATTCAGATGGGTCCATTCATGGTCAGCAAAATATGGCTATAAATATTTTTTTAATTGTATATTTAATTCACTTTTTTCATTAATATAAATTTGACCAGAATCTCTTATCAAGTACTAACTTGAGTGTTGAAGAATCTTCTACAGACATCCTACCATTTGGTAGGATAAAGGAGGCTTAGACATTCTACCATTCGGTAGAGGATAAAGGAGGCTTGCAGGACGAGTACTAGATAGTGAAGACTTTGTTGAGTGAAAGAAAACTTTGCATGATACTTTTGGTTTCCCAAGAACAATATATATACACACGTAGGTGTGTATATGGAAGAAGAGTTAAATTATATATTTATAAATTTTAAAAAATTAACATCTAATCAAAATAATTACACAAACTAAAAACAAAACATTATTAAGAGGTTTATGTAAGATCAAGTTAAACACAATTTTAAATTGACAAAAATATTGTAAAAAAGTATATTTCATAAATCATATTTTTTTTAAAATGATTAAAAATGCAGTTGATTCTATCTAAAGTTAATAATTTTTAGTGATATTTTGATGACAAACATATGATCATCCAAGTCATCCATAAATATACAATCCTTTAGTCTGAAGTCATCTTGATGAAGAAACTATTTATCTAACCTCTGAGCTCACCCATGGATACACAATTCCATAGTCAAATTATTTAGTCAAGGAGACTAGACGCTTGTTTGTGTTACTATTGGCTATCAAGCAGACTTCCTAAGAAAAACCATTAGATATACCCATGCGTAAAATTTTTAAAAAGTTTTTATCTTGGTGTGATGTGGCTTTAGAATATGTTAAATATAAATTGTAAATAAATTCAAATAATTCTCACGTAGACAAAATATTCAAAGTAAACTGGTAAAGAGAGAAAAAGACATAAAGGATCTAGAATATGTTAAATATAAATTATAAACAAATTCAAACAATTCTCACATAGACAAAATATTCAAAGTAAAATAGTAAGGAGAGAAAAACACATAAAGGATTTATACTAGATCACTTCACTAGTGAGACTATGTGCAGTTTTTTAAACAACCTGCTTAAGATATTTCACTAATAAACACCTTTAGTAACGAGTATCAACCTTTCCAAGTTACAACGAGTTTCAACATCTCCAAATATCACAAGTGTATTCCCCTTTAGGCTACACCGAATATCAACCTCTTCAAGTATCCTTTTCAATCTTTTCCTCAGGTCAAGAATCTCAATTACAATGAACAATTAAAAGAAACACTCTCACAACAGGAGTGTACAACATAGCTCACAAGTTACAATTCACTTGAAGAAGGATTTACAGCATGTATGCACTCTCACTAGACATTATTGATTTGATAATTTCGCAATACTTTGATATTTCAAAAAAAAAATCGTTAGTATTTCTGTATGATTTTGCGTCCCTTATATAGTTGTTTCATTGGTAGCCGTTGAGAATTTGAATTGCAGTGCTTTATCATGATTTCTCTTGATGAGGAATGACTTGATGAATTCTTTAATTTGATTATGCATATTATATCTTCAATCTCATACTTAAATACTTTAATTCTGAATCTATTAATGCTCTTTGTCATATCTTATTTCCTTACTTGAATGAGCAAGAACTAGATTTGAATTCTACTCTTTCTTTAACGTTTACCTTTGACCTATTAAGGAAACTTTGTGTAATATGATTCTGCATTTGAATTTTTAGAACAATGTTTCTCATCAATCAAATAATTTGTTCTTTAATTGTACAAATTATTTTCCAATGTTCATATTAGTTTAACGTTTGATTTTGATTCTTCTTTTAGAATGTAATTGTCACAAGATAACTCTTTAAACATTGTCACTTAATTAATTCTCCATTCAAATAATCAGATTTATATATCAAATCAAATGACCAATTAAGAGAGTGGAAAATGAAAGCACTTAGCCAAATACCACAACGTGTTCTGACTCATTAAATACAAAATTAATGCATTGAATTCTACTCTTTGAGTGACCTAACACCTTGGTCATCTAATAGCTTAAATGGCCTTAAGTCGTCTTACGCCTTAAGTCGTCTAGCAGCTTAGATAATTTAATGTCTTAGGTCATCCAATAACTTAGGTCATTTAATGCTTTTACCTAATGTTTTTTTTGTTGTTGTACTAGTCTGATGAAATAACTTGTCTATTATTTAGACTCGTGTAATGTTAAAATTTGACCTATTGCATATGCCAAATTTCCAGCTTACATTAATACTTATAAAGCTAGAATATCAACCATTAAACATATGAAAACACATGATCAAGTTATGCATTTTGATCTACAAAACATGTTCATCAATCACTTCAACTAATTATCTCAACTAAACATTCTACTCGTTTAACGTTGTTTTTCTTCTAATCAAAGACTTTTTCATCTAACGGAGTGAATGTTATGTTATCATCAAAACTTTATTAGTTTAAAGAAGCTTGCATACTTTAACAACTTAAGTTATAAATAAAAATATAAAGATAAAGATGCATATATAATGATGATGAATTTGTGTGTAAAAGAGAAATGGTTGACTTTAACTCTTCTATGTTACTCATTAGATTGGTTTAACCTTAGTTACATTTGTCAATCAAGATATTGTATCTCCTAATCTTGGAAAAAGACAATTAACTTCTTAGTTTATTTAATTATAAGTTTTTCTCTTTTCTTTGTCGAGCTTTCTTCTTTTGAATTATTATTTTTTACGTAGGGGATCAATAACCAATATGGATTAAAATATAATGATTTATGTTTGTCATATCCAAGGTCTACCATGCAAATGTGAATATTTTCTTTCAAAAATAATATAAGGTATGTTTTAACACATCGCTTAATTGTGCTTCCAGATTTGTAGTCTTTTCTTTAAGTATTTTAACCTACTTTGTCGATAGATTGAGTTTTTGTTCTTATCAAATAGAAAATTTTATTTTTTATATTACGAGTATGAATTATAATTAGTAATTAAATATTTTTCATAATTACTTAAATGTTAAGTGAGTGTTCCAATAAAATAAAAATTGACTAAATAATATTTTAGAAAAGGTTATTAATAAACATTTTTTTTTGGAAATCAATCAAAATATTAAGTATATATGCTTCATTGTTTGTTTCTAGATACTCATAAGTTGAGAATATTTACCAATATTTTGACACTAATTATTTAACTTTGCATTAATATTATTGAATAAAACAACATAAATGCTAACATATTTGTACTATATGCCTTATCCGGCACATATTCCTCGAGATGCCACGACCAATAGTTCAAACATGGAAGAAATTGATCGGTTACAATCAAAGTTAGTTAATCATCTAATTAATCTAAAAATATTAATAATCAAATTTAAATGAAATTGAGTCATGATTAGACTAATTCTAATAAAAAATTTATAAAAAAAAATTATAAATACAAGTAGAATATATAGTTGTTGAAACTTTTAAGATACATTTATTAAACATTAATTATTTAATTAATCTAACTCGAACTCACTTTACAATTGAAGTGCATTTAAGAAATAACATTAGACTAATTAATTGAAAGAGATAATATATAGCATTGGAACAAGCTATAAGAAAATTATTTTAAATGGGAGTTCAACCCTAACCTTAAATCACTTTTTAACTTATGCAAAAGTTCTAGAAACCCTTTTTTAAAATAAATAAATTTATTCAAAATTATATATTAAAAATATTCTTATCCGTTTATAAAATAATAAAAATAAAATACCGCATACCTTGAAGTTATATGGTGAATGAAGTAGAATTATCCTGTTAACTTCTCAATAACTTATGTAAACAATTGTATTTTTAATTGAAAATTTTGAATATTTAGAGTCTAATAAATGAGTCTCGCAAATTACTTCTTAATTATTACTAAACGGTTAATAATTTGTTATTATATTATTATTATATTTTCTGTAATAAATTTTGGAAAAAAAGGAAAAATACTTATTAGTTCATCACAGTTTTATTCAATAATATTCAAATCAATAATAAACTTAATTTGTTTAATTTTTTAGACATTCTTATCTTATGCAAACTTTTGTTATTCTTGATATTGAAATATTCTTTCTTCTAGAATAGTTTTTACATAAAAGTTGCTCGCATCATTCTATAAGAAATGGCTATGAAGTACAGATCATGGTTGACAGTGGTGCAACTCACAATTTCATTCAGACTAAGGTAGCTCATTTTCTTAACCTTGCACTTGAACCCACCTCGAGTCCATTAAGAGTCATGGTCGGAAATGGGGAATTCTTACCCTGCACTACGTTTTGCCCTAAGGCCCAAATTACTCTAGCCTTTCTTGAATTCCCTATTGATTTATACCCCTTAGATCTCTCTCTGACACTAATGTGGTATTAGGAGTCCAATGGCTCACTCAAGTTATCCCATTCATTATGGACTATAACGGGCCTTTCATGAGATTTATGTGGGATGGAAAGATGATAGAACTCAAGGGAGAACAAGGTCCAAACTCTACACCTATAACAGCCCACCAACTCAAACGCCTACAACACACCAACAGAGTAGAAGCCCTTTTCCAACTCCATCTCGAACCTTCTCCATCCATCCAGTCTCCCACGTCACCTACACCTTCTTTACCCTCTAAAACTGCTCTCCCTTCATCTTCTACTCCCTAACTACAAGACTTAATCACCACCTACTCTGCTCTATTTTCCCCGCCAACAACCCTTCCCCCATCCCGTTACACAGACCATTCAATCAACTTTTTGCCCAACATTGCTCCCATTTCAGTGCGTCCTTATTGATACCCCCATTTTCAGAAGCAAGAAATTGAGGTCCAGGTTCAAAAGATGTTGGACTCGGGGTTCATTACGCCAAGCACCAGCCCTTATTCTTCCCTTGTTCTTCTTGTCAAGAAGAAAGACGGTACATGGCGATTTTGTGTCGATTATCGTGCCTTAAATGTCGTCACCGTTAAAGACAAATTTCCAATTCCTACGGTCGATGAGCTTTTGGATGAACTTGGTAATGCCGCATGGTTCTCGAAACTCGACCTCTTCTCAAGTTTTCACCAAATCCTGATGCGTCCTACTGATTCGTCTAAAACGGCGTTCCGCACCCACAACGGCCACTTCGAGTTCAAGGTCATGCCCTTCGGATTGTGCAATGCACCATCCACTTTTCAAGCTACCATGAATGACTTGTTCCGCCCTCACTTACGTCGTTTTATTATTGTTTTTTTTGATGATATTCTTGTTTACAGCACCACCTTGGAGGACCACATCTCTCCCTTGGAAACCGCTTTCAAATTACTCCTTGCAAACAGTTTTCGTCTCAAGGGTTCCAAGTGTTTCATAGGGCAGCAATCGATTCAATACTTGGGTCATGTAGTCTCGTCACAAGGTGTCACACCAGATCCTTCAAAGGTCCAAAATATTGTTGACTGGCCGCTACCAACCACCCTGAAGTCCCTGCGGGGTTTTCTTGGACTCACAGGTTTTTATCGCCGATTTGTAAAAGGGTATGCCTATATTTCTTCTTCCTTAACGGATTTGCTTAAGAAGGATAACTTTATATGGTCTACTTCAGCTACTACGGCTTTTCAGAACCTTAAAACCGCGGTTACTACTGCTCCAGTATTGGCTCTGCCACGGTTTGATTTAGTTTTCACTATTCAGACAGATGCCTCTGGTTATGGTATGGGGGCTGTTTTATCACAAGAAGACCATCCAATTGCTTTTTTCAGTAAGCAATTTTGCCCTAAATTGCGACAATCATCAACTTACATTAGGGAACTTTGTGCTATCACATCTGCTATTCAAAAATGGCGACAATACTTGCTCGGTCGCCACTTCATATCTACACCGGCCAACAGGCCATCAAGGAATTGCTATCTCAAAGTGTCCTAACTCCTGACCAACAGTCCTATGTAGCCAAATTATTGGGATTTGACTTTGAGATACGTTATAAACCAGGAAAAAATAACACCTGTTGCTGATGCACTTTCCCGTGTTTCACCCAATGCGGATTCATTTTTCCTCATTTCGGTGTCTCACATGGACTTTCTCCAAGATCTTAAACACATTCTCGCTTCTAATACTGCCTTCTGGATCTTAAGGGAAATATTTTGTAGGA
Source organism: Vigna reflexopilosa (assembly GCA_027742785.1). Taxonomy (NCBI): domain Eukaryota; kingdom Viridiplantae; phylum Streptophyta; class Magnoliopsida; order Fabales; family Fabaceae; genus Vigna; species Vigna reflexopilosa. The sequence continues at coordinate 14,119,594 of CM050921.1, forward strand.
TCCCTATCTGTTCCCTGATTTCTCCATTCAACAGGATTTGATAATATATAAAGGAAAAATTTGGCTTCCCAAGTCTTGCTCCATGATTCCTTTGATCCTCCAAGAGTTTCACTCGACTCCTTTGGCGGGTCATCCAGGATTACTCCTACACTGGCTAAAATACAGGCTAATTTCTATTGGGATTGTATGCGAAAAGACGTCATCTCTTTCGTTGCTCATTGCACCACTTGCCAACAAACAAAGATTCCCACCCAACGTTCCTTTGGCTTGTTACAACCTATCCCTCCTCCGTCACGTTGTTGGGAGGATCTCTCTCTAGACTTCATAATTGGACTACCTCCATATCAGGGCCACTCTACTATCTTGGTTGTGGTGGATCGATTTTCTAAAGGTGCACACATTTCGGTATGTTTCCCCGCTCCTTCACCGCCACTAAGGTTGCTGATCTCTTCACTAATATGGTGTGCTAATTACATGGTCTTCCTCGGAGCTTAATTTCAGACCGCGATCCTATATTTCTTAGTCACTTTTGGAGGGAACTCTTTCGTTTGAGTGGCACCAAGCTGCGCATGTCCACAACTTACCATCCGCAAACGAACGGACAAACCGAGGTCGCAAATAAGATTCTCCAACAGTATTTGCGTTGTTTTGTCCATCATAGACCATCTTTATGGGGCAAATTCCTTCCTTGGCAGAGTGGTGCTTCAACACCACTGTTAATTCCTCTACTGGTTTCACACCTTTCAAAATTATGTTCGGACATTCTGCACCAAACATCCCTCAGAATTTGGTTAAAGATACTACCAATGTTGCAGCCGAGTTTGAAATCAACTCCCGCGAAGAAATTATTCGCAAATTGCAGTCCAATCTTCTCAAAGCTCAGCAAGCCATGAAACATTGGGCAGACTCCCACCGACGTGATGCTCACTTCAACATTGGTGATTGGGTTTATGTGAGGCTTCGTCCACGTCGCCAACACTCCCTCACTGGTCAGTACCTTGGCAAATTGCAAAAGAGATTCTTCGGTCCCTATCAGGTTCTCGAAAAAATAGGTGATGTGGCCTACAAATTGGACCTTCCTTCTACTGCCAGGATACATAATGTGTTCCATGTGAGCCTTCTTAAGCCTCACGAGGGTCCTCTTCCTTCCCCTCAACCATTAAGTCTTTCTCCTGACATCGAAGACAATCAACCAGTACTCACCCCTACTGCTATTTTGGATTGGAAGTTGTCCACCGACACTGATACTCCACAACAATTGGTTTTAATCCAATGGCAAGGCCTTCCTTTGGAAGAGGCTACCTGGGAACCATGGGCACTTATTCAAACCCAATTTCACCTTGAGGACAAGGTGAATTTCGAATAGGGAGGAGATGTTAGGCCCACTTCTCCTAACAGGCCCAATAAGATTGAACAACCTAATCTAGAGAATATTCAAGAAACAGAGAATGGTGCAAGACCCCAACATATTCGAAAGAGACCCATCTTCCTCAAAGATTATGTAACGAAATGATTACGTGGCAGTATTGGTGGGAATTGGTTAGACATGAGAAAACATACCTAACAAGTTTTATTCTTTTTGCATTACATGTTGCCTGTAGGGTGTTATAAAGGCACTGTTTTCTGTTGAGAAAAGGAGAGGAAAGAAAAATCTGCATAATTCTCATTTGATATTTTGTTTTCTCCCTGATTATTCTCTTATATTTTCTGTTTTAACCTTTCAACTTATTACCCTTTAAGTAACAAGTTATACTTTTTTTTCATTTTGTGTCTTTGAATTTGAGAGTCTGCATTGGAATTTCCCCTTCCAAATATAGTTTTAATTGGTATACAAGAAGGTGAATTGAATGCTTAAGTAGATGGTGCGTTTTATTGGGCATACGCAGGTTCCTTGAGAATGGTTCAGGCGGTTGTTCCTCATATGGCAACTAGGAAAAAGGGGAAGGAAGATTGTGAATATTGGCAGTGTTGCTGCCTTGGCTTCTGGACCTTGGTCAGGCACTTATACAGCTTCTAAAGCTGCTCTTCATGCTTTGACAGATACATTAAGGTATTCTTCTTTTTCAAATTTCCCTTACCCTAAACTTGTTTTCATATCTGCATCAAATCAATCAGAAACAACAGTATTTAGCAACATAAATACAGCTTGTTGTATGAAAAATATGGGTTGGTCCAAATCAATGTGATTGAAACCGGTAAAACACTATATATGCAGCAATACACCATCGTAGAATATGTAATTGTTCTCATCTTGAACATGGGCATGTTGGATACAGATTGGAACTTGGACATTTTGGAATTGATGTTGTGAATGTTCTGCCCGGAGCTATCAAATCAAATATTGGAGATTCTGCCATAGCCAGCTACAACCGCATGCCTGAATGGAAATTGTTCAAGCCTTTTGAAGCAGCAATCCAAGACAGACCTTACTTTTCTCAGAAGTCGAAATCAACTCCCACAGATGAGTTTGCTAGAAACACTGTAGCTGCTATTCTTAAGGAGAAACCGCCGGCATGGTTTACCTATGGACATTACTCTACTTTCATGGCTATCATGTATCATTTACCAATCTCTGTTAGAGATTTTATTTTGAAGAAAGCAATGAAATGCTGAGATACATACAGGTTGGTGGTGCATCTATGTTTTCACGTGTATGTTGATGCACATAGCATATACTTTCCATTTTTAGCAACAGAAGAGGCTGTCTTGTTGGGGCTTGTACTTAATCCCGTTTTATTATCTAGTGAGCCAAGTTTTTTAATGTAATAATCGAAGGGATGATATAATGTATTGCGATTCTCTGAAACTTTCCCATTCTTTGAACACGAATCAACTATTATTTTTTTGCATTTGTTAATTGATCGTAGATTTTTTTTTATTTCTGGGTGGTTGATCATCTCATAGGTTTAAATTAAATGGCTCATACGATAGGATTGAGTCCATCAAAATGTCTTGGTTTGGGAATTTCTTCCTGGACTCCCTTTTTTCTTCTTGTATCCCATAAAACTTAATTACTCAATTTTATCCCTTACTAAAATTATATACCTAAACCTAATTATTCTCCTCCCTTCTCTTTTTTCCTGTGCAGTATGGCCTTATCTCCCTTCCTCTATTCTCCCTGTCCTATTGTGGTGCAGGAAGAAAAAAGTGGTGCAGGAAGAAATATCCCTTAGTTTGATTCTCATTTGGACTTGAAAAACAACCCTCTATCCGCTTCAGAAATTATAAGCACAAATATATTTCAGACATTGTTCCAAAACAATAAATGCAGCTCAATGCCATGTTGTGCACTGCAAGTCTTGCTTCCTGTTTTTTAAACCCTACACCACAATGGTGAAGAAGGGTGGGAAACTAATCCGTAAAATTAGGTTTTCTACATTATTAACTTAATCTAATCGATTATAGATCTAAATGTTTTTTGTTTAATTAATATTAATTAAAAATGTCAAAGTTTGAGAATATATCATATATATATATATATATATATATATATATATATATATATATATATATATATTTCACTTAATTCAATTTCGTAATAAATTTAATTATATCATTGTTCCCGTAACATTTATCAAATAAGTCTTTCACTTTTTTTATATCTTAATTAGGTTCTTATTTTTTTAAAATTGGAACAATTATGTCATTCATATTAAAATCATTAAAGAGAGTATCATGTCTTAATTTGTTGTTTTTTTGAATTTTTTATATATATATTTTTTTAAAATTTCAAAAAAAATTCTCAGGTGTCAAATTGAGATTGTATCACATGACAATGACAGTGTGAAGTGGTACTGACAGTGTTTCGTGTCATGTTAGGCCACGTGTTATTGTATTAGTCTTAATTTAATCCCTGTATTTTTATTTTTTTCTTAATTTAGTACTAATTTTTTAAAAAATTAAACAAATTTGTTTTTCTCCAAATTCAAACGAAAATTAATTTGTAAATAAATATTATACAAATATTTTTATTAAAATTGATATTTTTATTAAATATTTTTAATAAAATTAAGTTTATTTATAGGTCTAATCATACAGTTTGTCTTTATTTCTCATTATTTTCATGAGAATAGAAAAGATGTAATGTGACTAAATTGACTTATACAATTTAACTTTATTAATAATCAATTAATATGAATCACAAAACTACAAAAAAAAAATTACCCAACTTAACTTTTTTTTATTGAATTAAACAATGATTTTATCCAAATTCTGACAACCAATTTATATGCTTACATGAATCCTACTAAAAAAACTAAAGGTCAAATCATTTTATCCATGGAATTTGGCTCTAATATTATGTTAAAAATATATAATAAAAATATTAATTTTAATAAAAAAAATTGTATAACATTTATATATGAATTAAACTTCGTTTGAATTTGGAGAGTGACATAATTGTATAATTTAAAAAAAAAAAACTAAAGACTGAATTTAAAAAAAATAAGAATATAATAACTAAATTAAGGCTAATTCAATGATATGTGGCATGATAATAACATGTAACATTGTTACCGCCACATCATATTGTTATTACCATGTGATACAATGTCAATTTGACATGTGGTAAAAAATTATTTTTTTAAAAGGTATATAAAAAGATAAAAAATAAAATAAAAAGGTTTACTTTTTAAGTTTAACAAAATTAAGTATATTTATATGTTTAAAGATATTTATTTAATAACTTTTCTACAAGTAGATATATATTTTTTTCAACCACATAAAAGGAAAGCTTATTGCTCGACGAAAGGCACTGCGACGCAAACTGAGAAAGGTAATAGATTCTGCAAATTAAAGCAGTGTATATAAAAAAAAATTGATACAATCTTGTTCAGGAAAAAGTATGATCTTTTCTGAATTTGAATCCTCAGTGGGCATTAACAAAAATAAATTAGAGATGGAGACACCACAATCTAACATATTGATAAGTCAAATGAAGATTCACCATAAAGATATTAATTTTTGATAAAAATCCGAGTTCTAATCCAAAAATCAAGAAAATTCTCTCTCAAAAATGCAAATATATAAATATTTGGTGTCCCTATATATAAGTACAAATGTTTAAGACACCTAAGAAACCCTAACAAAACCTAAAGATATAAGCTCCAAAAATAACTTGAAAAATTAAAACATAAACAAATTGTTTGAAATTAAAATAAAGTTTCAAGTTATTTAATTTCCTAAATTATTCTTTAATTATGTTTATGATCTTCATCTTCTTTAAATATCTGCTTCATAAAACATTATAAGATTCAATGAGACATATTTTGATATTGGACCTTGTTATAGATCCTTTGAATACTAAATGTTCTTCTTTAAGTTTTTCTCATATATGTTTCAGTTGTTAGTCCTCTTAATACCTTTTTTCTTAAAGAGAATTTGTCCTTAAATTTGTACCATTTTTTTTTATCAAAAGTAATGAGATGTGCTGGTATAGAGAAAAAGACTTTTGGTACCAAAATCACTTGAAAGAGAAAGAAAACTTAATAAAAATATTAAAAGAAACAAACAAACATCTTTATTTAACTATTAATTTGATATTCTTTTTTCATTTGTTTAAAACAAAAAATTAAAACAGTATTTTGTTTATTATTTTTTTATATTTTTATATTTTATATTTTCTTAATTTCACTTTTTTGTCTTTACTTGTTTAAATTTATTTAATATTTTTTTCATTTATTCATTAATTATATTTTATTACTTTTGTATTTTGTATTATTATAAGATGAAATAGATATTGTAATATAACTATGTTGAAATTTTGAATTTAGTATGTAATGTATTATCTTATCTTAATATATATTATCTTATCTTAATAGATACTTTCTTATCTTAATAATCCTTTTCAAATTTTAAATACTATCACAATTTGTATCTACTTATATAAAGCTTATTCAGATTTTAATTAATCAACTATTAATTAAAATTTTCCAATAATGATAATAAATCTTTTAATTTTTTTTATCTTATTTTATCTCATTTTATCTTATATTTTTGGTTTGTTTCTCAAATACCTAAAAGTCTATAAAAACAAGCATGAGTTCATATAAAATACTTATTCATTTTTTTTCATTCTCTTGCTCAAAAGTTCTTTCTTATTTCAACGTGAGTTTTGAAAAGGTTTTTTTCTTGTGAGCTCTTATGTGATATTTGTCTTTCTCTTATTATTCAAAACTTTACAAATAATCGTAGTAAGAAATTTACTGATTTGAAAAAGATGTTATTTATTCTACAACTTGATTCAACAATACTCCCTATTTAGATAAGAACACATCATGTATATTTAAAATTTGATTACTTATTTTTTTATTATGTATATTTAAATGTAATACATAGTAATCATTTAAATAGTATTGCAATAGATATAGGTGTTTTTAACGTGTTTTATATTATTGAGATATATGTACTTTGTATATATAAATGTATAAATATGTTTTTAAAGTGTAAATATGTATACGTGTTTTTAAAGTATAAATATGTATAAATGCTTAAAAATGAGTTTTTGAAAATACATAGCTGCATTCAAAATAAATTTGCAATAGATAAATATTTCTAGTATACATTATTATATCGTAATAAATATAAATATGGTTTATAATATTTAATTGATATTTTAAAATATTTAAAGAAACACATAATTAAAATTTAAATAAATTTGCAATAAATAACTATTTTTAGTATATAATTTATAATATCTTATCATCGTAAATATTCTTTATATTTGATTGGTAGATTTGAATATTATTCTAGACTATGCAATGCACAAAATTTTGTTATTATATATATAAATATTTCTCTTTTGTTTTTAAGGTTTAAAAGGGGAAAAGAATACGAGGCCAAGTAATGAATTTCAAATTTTTGAAAGATATTCAAATAATTATTTTTGTTCTCAAAGGATATTTGATTCATGAGGATGGCCATAATTTTCTTATTCACCATTTCTTGCAAATTACATAAATTATGTCTTATATCATAGTAAATAACGTCTTGAAAAAAAACTCACAAAGAATTATATGAATGTTACAAATAAATACTATGGGTTAATGGTGAGTGGAAAATTGGTTTCAAAAATCATAAAAGGTTAAGTTCGTAAAACTGTTATATTTTATTTATTCAAAAGTTTATTGGAATCTTATCATTTGATTACGTGTTCGTTGCTGGATTTATCGCTTACCAAATTACGGCACGAGTTTGAAAGCTCCCTCATCGGCAACTTCAAAATTGTTCCGTGGAGTGAAAATTGACTGTACTAAAATTAATTTTTATTTAGTGCTTTTCCGATTTCTTCAACTCTTCATTTCTTTAATACATACAAATATACAAGTGGTACATGCAGATGGGACATCAAAATTCTAACACATTAATAACTAATGCACATGCGAAAACAACAATTTATACATGTTCGAGGATAATCCAATACTTGTAACTTGTCTAAAATTATGTTATGCAACACTTAAAATTTAACCTAGTTGGCACCGAAAGAAGAAAGAAAACATGTTGCGAACATAGCGCTACTGAATTGTCCTAAAATTATAAAATTATAAGAAAAATGTTTTTTTAACAATTTTTATAATATAAATTGTGATTGATATTTTCAAATATATAAATCAATAAAATAAAATAGTGATGGATACATATTGTTAACATGGTCCAAATTATAATTGGATAAATAATGAGATTAAATATCAGTTATGCAAGATATTCATCGCAGGAACTGTAGAAATCGGGGCATGTTTAATTCTTTATCGCATACGAACTATTTTACAAAACTATTATATACGAAATTATTTTTTATATGCACTTTGTTGTTCTGTGGATAGAATAGAATGAGATAAAATTGTTGAATTCCGAGCCTGGTCATTAATCTAGAAAGTCATAGTCAAATCTAGAACACATTTTGTCTCCGAGGTTGACAACGAATTACTTCTGTCATTTCTACACGTCAATATGCTTTAATTTCTATTTTTTTGTCTTTGCCCCTTCTCATGTTCTTTTTTTCTTTTGGTTAAATGGGATATGGACCAATTTGTTCACATCCTTGTCGTAAGTTGGCAGTGGTAACCTCAAAGGTATAAAAAACAGTAGACAGACAAAGAAAGAGGGTTTTTAGATGAGCTTAACCCATTTGTGAAATTGCATACTGTCTCGACAATAGCATTATTTATATAAAAATAACTCATTGCAAACATATTATAGATAAGTTTATGAAAGGGAAATAATGAGATGTGTGCTTAAATCCATATATCCGAAGTACAATCACCACCAGGATATCTCATCTCATGTGCAAGAGAAGGACCATGAGGCTCAGTTCCAAAGTCGACGAAGAAGTTGGGGTTGATTTTCAGGCCACCTTTCTCAGTATCAACATCAATCTGTATTATGTGGGAGCTCTGCTGGACAAGATCTGGATAAAATTGTTTGTCCCATGTACTAAATAGTGAGTTTGTTGCATACAGCCGCTTCCCATCTAAACTCAATTGAATCATCTGAGGGTCCGCTCTCAACTTTTTCCCCTGACTGTTAATATGGACAGATAACAAGCTACCCTTGAATTTCGAATAATAAGTCCATGCATCATATTTTATTATATTTGTGCTCTCTTGCTTAGCAATAACAAGACAAATAAGTTTTAAGCATATCTAGAACAATTTTAAAGTCATTGAATACTAAATATTATTATTAAAAGCAATATTTCACTCCTCTCTTATCCATTTTCACTTCACTCTACTCAGCAAAACTTTGAATGTTATTTTGACGAATTCGTTTGTATTTGTCAAACAGACAGTTAACTCCTAACATGTATTATGCGATAAGTTACAACAGGACAAGATTGCAATTACCTGAATCTCTGGAACCTCGGCTTTCCAAGTTTCTCCATCATCTGTTACAGCTACAATAGGGCTTCCTTTCTGGATAAGTCCACCAACCCACACTTGTCCAGTCAGTTTAGGATTTTTAACGTCCTCAATGTTATATTTCCTTATATCCCCGTGAAGCCAGTTTACAAAGTACAGAAACCGGTCATCAAGAGAAATCAGAAAATCAGTTATAAGCCCAGGCATTTCAGGAAGAATCCAGTTTTATATGAATGTAATTACATTTTATTCATCCATCAATTTATCAGTGTGATACTACATCTAGTTACGGTATTAGATGTATACCTGTGGATGCCTGGTTATTCTTATGATCCCAGTTTCCCATAGATGTAGTTTAGGCTTATCAACAGTTGCTATCTCTAAAAGATTGAAAGTTGAAGGGTATAGGAAAAAGAAAGAAATGAAATTTGAAATCCACAGAAGTTGATGAAGCCCAGGAGCATCCTGGACCTGCCAGAGTTGAAGTCCATCATACATGTGGTTAATAAAATACACCTGTATCATGACAGAAAACAAGCAAAGTAATTTAGTTTGGATCAACTTCAAGTTTCTCTTGTTACAAAAATATGCTATAAATCTAAATTAAATTAAAAGAGATCGAAATCTGTTATTTGGGGGTACAGAGCAATAACTCACAATAGTACTGACTGCCAAGGGTAGTGATATCTCTGCAAAGAGTACACGGAAAAGTCTTTCTCCAATGAGTTTCTCGCCGTGTTCCTGAAGCTAGCCAAGCCACTCTGGACACCAGCAAATATGAAAAGAGTTAGTAACCAAACCAAGCATTATTGCAGCCTTCAAATGTGTTAACTGTAAGGCCTTGTAAAAAAAATAACAAAAAGTGGATACACGTGACAGGATAGGTTGAACAATATTGGTAAAGTAAAATAAACTTAAACTTAGCATTCTAAAGTTCAGTCATTTTCTTAAACAAAAGCCACCTCCTACGGTTATCTTCTTCTTTGCACCTTAGCATCTTTCCATCTCAACTCAGATTCTAACCGTTGGTTTCTTAAATTGAAGCTACCTAGACCTTCAGGACTTCAAGAGGAACGTTTTTACCGATTGAATCTCCGTTTCCTCCAACCGGTAAGAAAACCCCCTTTCTCGTTTGTCTTAGGGTTGTAAGCATGCGATTTTTTTTGTTGCATGCAGCCCATTTCGTTTTCTTCTATAATCTAGCTTCTATTGGGTTCTAAAATTCATTCTCCATCATCAATTGATGATTTCTAGGTAATTTTAACGTTTTGGGAGTGCAAAAGGGTGGTTTCGAGTTCCCTCTTGAATTTGGTTGTCCACTCTAGAGGTAAGGGGAGCTAGTTCTAATCCTTATTTTTATAGTATGATGTGTATGAATGATAAACTTTGTAGTGGTATATTGTTGGAAGCATGATTTGATCTTAGTGTGTGATGACTGTGTGCTGTCTTGGAATGATTTAAAATGCTGAGATTGTGTATGTTGGAACTGTTTTGGTGTGAAAATTCTGATATGGTTGATGGGTGTCGCACCCCATACAAATTTGATGTGCATTAAAAATGCAGTATAGTGCTAGGAAGTGACTCCTAGGTCGTCTCTCAAGGACCAAATATGGTTCGAGACTTAGGGGTCTAACACATAGTGAGAGGTTAGGTGAAAGGTTTTGTGAATGCTAATGACTAAATTAAAATGAAAATTAAATACAATCGATCATAGTTAAAAGCATTAAAGTGAAGACTAAAATAAAAATAAAAATAAAAGATAAGTCACTAATGAAAATAATCTGTCAACAATTAATTAAACATGCATTGCATAAGGAAAATGAGACATGGAAACAACATGGTGAATGTAAGTAATAGTCGTAGCTTGAGTTGACATAACAAGCACCATGCAGCAATGGTAAAAAAAAAATTCAAGAGGGCCGTGACCCAATTGCATGAATTCATTGAAATGCAATATATAAATGTCATCAACGAAAGGCATTAAAACCAATGCTTGAATGCTAATGGTATTAACGAAACTTGCATAGGTAGCTATTAATCTTGAAAAACACAATAATGAATCAGTGCATAAACTTAAAACTTGGCAAGAAGTCAAAATTAAAATATATTCAACATATATTATATAAACTTCTTCTCGGTATACGCGTTGCTATAATGTAAAAAGAAGACCTTTTTGGATAAAACCCCTTCCATCCCGTGAGTGCCTTTTCTCCAAGCATCAACGTACACCCACTTTAATGTGATTGTAAACTAAATCAAACTTTGTTCCAGCGGCTCTTCCAAGGAAATGCTGCCCTTTGACCGAGAGATACAACAACGTTTGCTAAACCCTTTTCAGTCAATGAGAAACTCAAAAGAAAAACATTCCAATCGTGCATAAATCAAAACAAAAAAAAGAAATGTGTTTCATTCATTCTATCCATGAAAACAAGTGGAAGAGTAAACACACGACGATTTTTTGGCATTCTCCTATAATCATTAAGTATAAGGTCCTGCGGATAGGTTCAAATCCATCAATCCAAAATGGCTAACACATTATTTCTACAATGAAGTACACCGCTAATAATGAACTAAAAAGGATCCTCTTCACAACCCCGGTCGTCCTTTTCTCAAAGTGCATAATTATTGTAGTAGCAAATAGCACCAACTACACATTCACAATTGAACAAGTAATTAAAATGAATATGTACAGTAACAATCAACACATGTTACAAAATACTTACCATGTTATCAACATATTGGTAAGGCGCTAAAGTCTGAAGAGAAGTTGTGCTCAGGGTCTACCCAATTATTTCACAGACAATCCTGATAAAAAAAAGTATTTTTCAATAAACACAAAAATTCACCTGTGGTCCCCCACGTTACCACAGGTGGTTCCTTCAGTGCAATAGCATGTCCAAAACACAAAACAGACTTGCGTAAACGATTACGAGACCCTTGTAAACGATTACAAGGCTCTTTTATGTGGCACTTGTTACAGGACTTAATATATGACCTTACACGTACAAAAAACTAAATTATCCTTAATTACCTTTGTGGTTTATCTCTTATGTTGGCGGCGATGTATAGTTGATCACCATTGACGGTAGACCTTGGATCACCAGCAATAGCACGCAGAGGGACGACAACCAATGGTAGCGGTGTCTCAGCTTGTTCAACATCAAACCATCATCATCAATTTCAACAAACTTCTGAATTTGATTTCCAGGTTCTTCATCCCCTACAACTCCTTCATTGAAGGCTCCTGGACAGTCTTCCTCAACTCCTCCACCAACACCTTCTTCATTCAACACTTCTTCAGCAGCTCCACCCATAACTTGTTCATGACCTCCACCAACACCTTCTTCGTTGAACACTTCTTTAGCATCTCCACCCATAGCTTCTTCATGACCTCCACCACCAACACCTTCTTCATTGAACACATCTTCAGCAGCACCACCCATAGCTTCTTCATGAACTCCACGAACACCTTCTTCATTAAACACATCTTCATTACATATTGGAATTTGACGAATTTCAAATAACTCATTAGTCAACGAAGTAGGCCTTGAATTCAAGGATATGATTTCTTTATTATTTTTCTTCAATATTTCATCCACATTTGCTTCAAAACTGCCGTCATCGGAGGTATCATCATCTGATTCGTCAACTCTCGATCGTTTCGGCAATGGTCCTAAACCAATCCCTCCATCAAACATTTCAAAATCCGCAATGATTTTGGGCATGTTACGAACTTTCTCACCAATATACCACTCCAACTTTAACTACAACACATTCAAACACATATATTAGTAGGTTAAAAGCATCGATAATTATAAAAAACTTAAAACAATATGAATGAAATACTTACATCTCCAGTCCGAAACAAATCTTCTATTTTTTCATATGATCTTGACTTATAGAGGTACCAACGCAACATGCGAGGGAACCCCCTATGAGTTGGATTACCATCCAAAGAAAGTCTCTCTACCACCCAAGCCTACAATATGAAAATAATTTACAGTCACCCATATTTTACAGTCTAGCACATTCCATTCATTTAGTTAAAGAACTAAAAAGAATTTTACCTGCAATACGACCACATTGCCACTAAGATTGAGTGCGTTGGTGATACCTCCGGACATTTTTTTTTTCATACATTTATTCAAATTATCTACAAGGTGTTTATGTACACAGCTTGCCCAATCATATAAACACAAGCTATCTAGATCATTTAACACTTTTGAAGGCATGTTAGCAACAACCTTAGACTTCCTAGGAAAGAAGAAAACAACCAAACACACTAATATATACAACCTACACACAACATCAACTTCTATGTTTTCGTCCAACACAATGACATTAATCATGTCAACCAAATCCTTCAAAGTTGTGCTTTTTTTATTAAACATTTCTCCAATCAAACTAACTATACATTCATCAAATGGGATTTCTAATCCACCTATGTCTAAACCAGTGCTCATGAAAACATCCAAAACAGTAAATGGAACCAATTGATGACTGACCCTGAAGCTAACATCATGCCCAGCCCACCGACATACCATAACCTTCAATAATTCACAGTTAATATCCACAACCTTACGAAGCTTCAAACACCAACGAAATGGTGTCATCGCAATTCGTTCTACATGGACATCTCTCAGTAACCCATTCATATTAACAATGGTTGACGAATCCAGAGAGATTCGAACCTGCCACTAAAAAAATTAAAAAAAAAATATTTTATTACTTACAAAAACTAGACCAACTATATATAATACCAAAACTTTAACTTTAACTTACCTTTGGGTTTCCGGACGTCATTGCAACTACACATATTTGATAAAAAAAAATCAATGGTGGATTAGGGTTCACAAAACACAAAATGATAAATAAAACAAAATTAAAGTACGGTTCCACAAGCAATACATTGCGAAACAGTGCGAAAACACACAGCCACAACGCCAAAGAAACCCAACTCGCGAAATAGAGCTTACCGATACTGAGTGATTGCCAAAGAGCTCTTTTGGTTTAGATGACGCCTTTGGATGTGACGACCAGGAGAATGGAGAGACCAAGGCGTTTCGTTGCAGACAAGAGGCGAAATGGATAGAAGAAACGAAAAGGGAGAGACGACCTTCGAAGGGAAATGAAGCAACGAACAAAAATGTAACTGCAAAAATCAACCTTTGGATGAGATGAGACGACCAAGAGACTGGATAGACCAACGGGTTTCGTTGCATAGAAGAGGTGAATGGAGAGAAAAAACCAAATGAGACAGACGACCTTCAAAGGAAAATGAAGCAAGGAATAAAAATGTAACCGCCAAAATCAAATTTCATAATTGTGTTTTCCAAAACTACCATAATCAACCTTTTAAAATTGGTTTTTTCCTTCACCAAAAGCAGCCAACAGACAGACGCCACCTGGCAAAAGAAATCGTTGTTAACATAACATTTTCGTTGTTTATATAAGGGTTAGAAGTTTGAATCAGTGTAGAAAGCAGAGACCGGTTAACAGAAACAAGACAGCTCACCTATTAAAAGTTTTGGCTGTACAATTAAAAATTATTCTAATACACTATTTCTCAGCTTTCATCCTCACGTGCAAACCAAACCTTCTTCCTCCAACTCTCTCCAGTCCATTCATCAATCTAAAGAATCAGATATCAATCTATATACACAGAAAGAACTACTGTATATATTTATAATATACAATAATTTTTTATATTAAATCAGAAATTATTTAATTCCAGAAAACTACAATTTACTTCTTAAAATGTCAGAGATCCAATCTTTAGTATATTTTTTTCTTCTTCAATCCCTTTTTTCCAGATTTATCGTTTTGTCCTTTTTTTATTCTTTTACAATATTAATTAACTGTGAATAAACCTTATATCTTAAATTTCTTTTATTAATTTTATTAATCAACATCTACTAAATTAGTTACGAAAATATAACTAAAGGTGAACAACATCTGCATCAATAATAATAACACCTACATGTCAAAAATAGTTGATTCTGAAAACACTAGTAGTGGCGGGTACTCTCATTCTATCAAGTTCAAACCTAATTTATTTTCGCACAACTTATATGATTAGATTAACGCATAAATTATAGTGTTTTTTTTAGAATTAGATGTGCCAGTTTTGAAGTATTAATTGAGTGTGCTAGTTTTGGAGATCATTACCAAAAATATTGTCATGCCACATTCTTTACACATAAACCTAATAGAGTGTACTCCCTCTCGACAAAATAATTACTACACTTAAACATCTGACATGATACGTTCAATTTTAAGTAGCTCCAAAAGAAAGAACTAGCTGAGCCGAGATCACTAACTCAAACGAATTTAATATGATAGAAAATACTAATCGAATAGAAATAGAACTGTCTTTTCATATAGATGTGCGTCTCTCCATCAAGTATTATGAGGTTTGTGCGCCTCTCCAAATATTATCAGGTTCGTGTGTCTCTCCATCAAGTATTACAAGGTTCGTGCGTCTCTCCATCAAATATTATGAGGTTCGTGCATCTATCCACCTAATATTATGATGTTCGTGCATATCTCCATCAAGCATTACAAGGATCGTGCGTCTCTCTATCAAATATTATGAGGTTCGTGCACCTCTCCATCGAGTAATACGAGGTTTGTACACCTCTCCATCAAATATTACGAAGTTTGTGCGCCTCTCCACCTAATATTATGAGGTTCGTGCGCCTCTCCATCACATTTTGAACAATTCTTAATGATCTTTGGATGCTTTCAGTTCAACCATTAACTATTCTTCACTATATATATATCAATCCAGATGTGAAAGACCCACTAACTATTGGTCATATTGGAGTATGTACTCAATTATCAACCAACCACATTTCATACCTTCTGTATTAATTCATGCATTATGAGATTAACTTTCACATTAAACTACAACCATACTTAGTAAATATATAACTTTTTACCTTCTACATTACTTCCATCCTTAAGCTATTCAACAGATCCGTGAGATTGGAGACAGGAAATGCAAAGCGGAAGCTGAAACTCATGGAACGGTGGCAGATGAAGCTGCGTCCGATGCAGATTCAGATGCAGCCTCGGGTGAACGACTTCAGTGGATGAGAAATGATGTCTGGCAGCGGAGGATGGTGTGAGACGTGGCTGTTTGGAGTAGATGCTGTGCTTAGATGAATGGATACAACTCAGACGGCCTCCCACTCAAGGAAGGAAGTTGCATTGGAGAATACAAGCATAGGATGGACTTTCGAATTCAAGAAATGGCTGGACATTTCAGCAGAGTTTTCTTATATCATTCAAAAGTGAATTACAAGCCTTGCCAATGAGATTTTATAGCACAATCTCAAGGCCAAGCATGTGATGTGCTGAGATCCACAAAATACGGATCTAATGCCACCTCATCAATCATGTGCAAAGTGTGAATGGCTTCTAGAAAGCCTTATGATTCACGTGGTCTAATAGCTATACATAAGTGGAAATAGCTATGCTAATGCTACCCCTATGATACTATGTGCACCCCCATCTTTATGTAGCCAAAGTCCATTTTACCCTTCTCCATGTTTTGGCACTTTGATAACATCTCCTTGGTCTCCAATCTTCCATCCAAAAATAGCAAAGAGTACTTGACCTTTGGGAGAGTGCTCATCTTGAAGCTTCTTGATCATCCCTCTTGTGATAGGTCCTATGGTGCTAGGCCTTCTTGTATCATCCCCTCCCTCTTGAGAGGGATTTGTCCTCAAATCCATAGGGTCTTCATCTTCACTTTCATAACCTGCAAAAGGTTTAAGGTCAGATACATTGAAGGTAGCATGAACACTATATTCAGGAGGAAGATCAATTTGATATGCATTGTTATTAATCCTCCTTATTACTCTAAAAGGTCCATCTCCTCTAGGATTGAGTTTGGATTTTCTTAGTTGAGGAAATCTTTCCTTTCTAAGATGAACCCAAACTAAATCTCCTTCATTGAAGATTAACTCTTTCTTGCCCTTATTATGTTGCTTGGCATATTTCTTATTTTGTTGTTGAATTTGATTTCTAACCCTTTGATGTAATTCTTTGATAAACTTAGATTTAGATACCCCATCTTGATGAACAAAATCAATAGAACTTGGAAGGGGTATTAAATCCATAGGAGTTAAAGGGTTAAAACCATAGACAACCTCAAAAGGAGACAATTTAGTAGTTCCATGAACTACTCTATTGTATGCAAACTCAACATGAGGTAGGTACTCATCCCAAGATTTGTGATTTCCTTTAAGAATTACCCTTAGTAAAGTGGAAAGAGATCTATTGACTACTTCAGTTTGACCATCTGTTTGAGGATGGCAAGTAGTAGAAAAAGATAACTTAGTCCCTAATCTAGACCATAAAGTCCTCCAAAAGTGACTAAGAAATTTTGTATCTCTATCCGAAACTATTACTTTAGGTAACCCATGAAGTTTGACCACATCTCTAAAGAATAACTTTGCAATGTTGCTTGCATCATCTACTTTGTGGCAAGGTATAAAATGAGCCATTTTACTAAATCTATCCACCACCACAAAGATAGAATCACAACCCCTAGAAGTCTTAGGAAGTCCTAGCACAAAATCCATACTTATCTCTTCCCAAGGGGTGGAAGCAACATTCAAAGGAGTATAAAGTCCATGAGGCATTGACTTAGATTTAGCTTCTAAACAAGTTATACACTTAAAGCAATGCCTTTGAACATCCCTTCTCATATGAGGCCAAAAGAATTTTTCTTTCAACATGCCAAGGGTCTTTTCTACCCCAAAATGCCCCATTAATCCTCCCTCATGTGTCTCTTTAACAAGGAGTTTTCTATGTGAACCTTGAGGAATGCAAATTTTTCCTTCTTTAAAAAGATACCCTTCTTTCACATAGAATCCTCCTTGAGGTTTATTGAGACATTCCTCATAGATATGAGCAAAATCAAGATCTTGTGAATACAATTCAAGAATGTTATTAAACCCAAGAATTTGAGCTCCCAATGTGGCTAATAGATTAATTTTCCTTGACAAAGCATCAGCCACCACATTGGATTTTCCTTTCTTGTATTTAATAACATAAGTGAATTGTTCAATGAATTCCAACCACTTAGCATGTCTCTTTTGTAACTTGTGTTGACTCTTCAAATACTTAAGTGATTCATGATCACTATGAATGATAAACTCCTTGGCAACAAGGTAATGTTCCCAAGTTTGAAGAGCCCTCACAAGTGCATAAAGTTCCTTGTCATAGGTGGGGTAATTACAAGAAGCACCATGAAGTTTTTCACTAAAGTATGCAATTGGGTGTCCTTCTTGTAATAATACTGCACCTATGCCAAATCCTGAAGCATCACATTCTAGCTCAAAAGTTTTGGAAAAATTTGGTAAAGCTAGAATGGGTGCTTGTGTGAGCTTCTCTTTGAGTAGCTCAAAAGCTTTTTGTTGTTTTTCTCCCCAATGGAATGGAAGATCCTTTTTCACCAACTCATTGAGGGGTGAAGCAAGACTAGAGAAGTTAGGAACAAATCTTCTATAAAAGCTTGCCAACCCATGGAAGCTCCTTACTTCTCCTACATTCTTTGGAGGAGGCCAATCTTGGATGGCCTTTATTTTTTCTGGGTCCACATGAACCCCATTTTTGCTGACCACAAATCCAAGAAATATGACACTATCAACACAAAAGGTACACTTATCAAAGTTTGCAAACAATTTGTGTTTTCTAAGAATTGTTAAAACAACTCTTAAATGATTTTCATGAGTTTGCAAATTTTGACTATATACCAAGATGTCATCAAAGTAAACAACTACAAACTTCCCAATGCAATCCCTAAGAACATGATTCATAAGTCTCATGAATGTGCTTGGAGCATTTGTAAGACCAAAAGGCATAACTAGCCATTCATATAATCCAAACTTGGTCTTAAAGGCAGTTTTCCATTCATCACCCTCTTTAATTCTTATTTGGTGATAGCCACTTTTTAAATCTACCTTTGAAAATATTTGTGCTCCATGCAATTCATCCAACATATCATCAAGCCTAGGAATGGGATGTCTATACTTGATTGTGATGTTGTTGATAGCTCTACAATCACAACACATGCGCCACTTCCCATCTTTTTTTGGTACAAGCAACACTGGTACAGCACATGGACTTAGACTCTTTTGAATTAAGCCTTTATCTAGCAACTCTTGGACTTGTGTCTCAATCTCCTTAGTTTCTTGGGGGTTTGTCCTATAGGCTGGCCTATTAGGAAGAATTGCCCCTGGAGTGAAATCAATTTGATGTTCTATTCCTCTTATGGGTGGAAGCCCTTTTGGAATTTCTTTTGGAAATAGATCATCAAATTCTTTCAAAAGTTTTTGAATGGGTGGAGAAAGAATTGAAGTCTTTGGATCACTAGATGTGCATGTAAGTGTCCCTTGACAAAGAAGAAGGTATGAAGGTTGCTCAACTTGAAGGGTATTGAGTAAAGTCTTTTTGTTTAAAAGAACTTCATGTTGAGTGACCTTAGGTGGTACACTTGTCTCTTTACTCTCCTTTCTTTTTGACTTTTTCTTTTGATCATGTTCTTGCTTTCTTAAAGACTTCATTTGTGCTTGATCCTTAGCCACTTGGGTAGGAGTTAAAGGATGAAGCACAAACTTTTTGTCCTTTTGATGGATAGTAATGGTATTAGTTAGACCATGATGGATAGTTTGATGATCAAATTGCCATGGTCTCCCCAATAACACATGACATGCTTCCATGGGAACTATATCACATAAAACTTCATCTTTGAAGTTCCCAATGGAAAATGCCAACTTCACTTGATTCTTGACTACTATATCCCCATCTTCATTTAGCCAATGAAGTTTATAAGGTTTTGGATGGGGTATAATATCAAGTTTCAATTTCTCAACCAACCTTGTACTACAACAATTGCAACAAGAACCACTATCAACAATGAGAGAACAATGATTTTCTTGAATTTTACACCTTGTATGAAAGATGTTCTCTCTTTGTGATAGGTGTTCTAGACTTGTTTGGTTGCTAAGGATTCTTCTTACCATGAGAAGTTGTCCATCATCAGCATATATTTCCTCTTCTTTTTCTTCTTCCTCACTCTCACTTTCACTAGTTGGGGTGTCACTTTCACTACTATAAATGTCCTTACCTTTCAGAATGATGTTTCTCTTTGTAGGACATTGAGTAGCTACATGACCCCTTCCTAGACATTTGAAGCACTTGATCTCACTTGTTCTTGTGTGTGAGGGTGTCTCTTTCTTGGGTCTCTCTTCTATTTTGGCTAGAGGTTTAAATGGCTCTTTTTCTTTAAAAACTTTCTTTTCAAAAGTAGGTTGAACTTGAATTCTTTTAGAAGAAGATTTTCTCAAGTTTTGTTGTTCTACCTTTATACACATTTGAACAAGATCATTCAAATCTCTATAAGGTAGAAGTTCAACCCTATCTCTTATGTCAAAATTGAGCCCACTTAAAAATCTGGCTAAAGTAATTTCTGGACCCTCCACTATGCCTGCCCTCATCATATATAACTCCATCTTTTGTCTATATTCCTCAACTGTCATAGACCTTTGTTGTAACCTTTGGAGTTTATCCATGAGTTCCCTATTGTAGTAGGAGGGAATGTGCCTCCTTCTAAGGGCAGACTTAAGATCATTCCAATAATGGATGGGAGGGGCTTGATGTCTAAGCCTCTCTTGGACTAAGGCAGTCCACCAATACATTGCATACCCTTGAAAGCTTAGGGTAGCTAGAGAAACCTTTCTCTCTTCACTTACTTGGTGGCAAGCAAATAATTGCTCCACCTTCATTTCCCAATCAAGATAAGCCTCAACATTGTCCTTCCCATGGAAGTGAGGCAACACAATATTGACTTCTTTAGGGTGTGGGGGTGCATGAGAATTTCTCCTATGCCTCCTAGAAGTAGAAGGTTGATGAGGGTAATAATCACCCATACTCAAAGAATTCCCTCCCTCTTGAGAATTTTCACTCTGACTTCCCCTAGACTTACTTGCCCTTATCAATCTCAATTCATCTTGAATAACAGCATTTTGAAGCTCTCTATTGACTTTCTCTTCTTTTATTTCCCTTCTCATTTCCTTGAATTCATTAACTAAAGCTTGAAGAGAAAAATTTTCTTTTTCACTATCACTAAGCCTAGGAGAATGTCTTCTAGACATTATGGTGGACTTAAATGTTTATTCTTAAAATAAAGACTAAAGATTTTCACTTGAAAGCAATATTCCAGGTAAGGGTGGTGAACCACTAGGGTCACTTAATAACCAGGCCTTGTCCTTGCCAAATATGCTTCTAGCTACTTACTAGAGTCCTTAGATCAAAATCACTCTTAAATCCACTTAAGTCTTAAGACAACAAAGAAAACACAAAGTAAAGAAAAACAACAAGGATTGGGACTCTAAAATTCGGACTCTAGGCGCGCTCCTAGTCCTTGAATGAAAACAATGAAACTTGAAAGTAAAGATGGAAAAGTAAAGGTGAGATCTCCTATGGTGAGGCTTAGACTTTGGATCTAAGACACACTCACCGACTACCCAATTTTAGGTTGTGAGACTTCTTTGAGTCTAGTTACAAATGAGGGAAGAGCACTTGTGAACTCTAGCACCTCACTTGCTTGGATTTGAAATTAAAAACCAAAGAAAAAAATTACAAGAAAACTTGGTAAATGGCAAGGAAATGAAAATTGGCTAAGGAAAAAAATATGTGTGCAGCTTTGGCTTCTCAAAACAAAGAGTGAACTATGCTTAATTCACACAAATCCTCTCAGCTGCAAGTGATCACTCAATCTGGACAAACTCTGCAGAAAACAATGCAAGCTGTGGTTGCTGCTATCAACCAGAAAATTCTGATGCAGAATTGAATTGCGTTCTATTGTTCCGAGAGGCCTCCTTGGCTTTGATTTTCTCAAGCAATGAACTTCCTTTGATGCTTCCTTTCGTGGAAATTAGTCTGAGCTATAACCCACCACTGCAATCAACGTAAATTAGTGCTACAAATCACCTTACAGCTGCTGCAATTCGCACCCAAAAAACCAGTACAGGACAACCCTTTTATCAAACAGGTTGTGTGCAAGAATTCCAAGAATAGTAAAATCGAGAAATTAAATGGTAACAAACAAGGTAGCACTTCAAAAGGAACCTAAGAATAGTTCTAGAGTGGATTTAAAAAGCAAGAAACGACTTTAAATCAGAATCACACACGAATTGGCTATGCATTGAAAATTGACAAAACTGTTTGATGAAATGCCTGAATGAGTTGCACCAGATTTCTGCACCAGATTTTTAACAGCAACAATACTATACACTTCAAACTTTCGAAACTGATGATGCAATGGTCCTAAGTGCCTTTTAACGTATGTAATATCTCTTTTGAATTGTTATCTTGCTATTTTAAATGGACCATGGCTTTTACTGCATCTAAACGTGATGAATCAAGCAAAGTAATGCAGTGCAGAAATTGACAAAAACCAGCACAGTTTCTCGGCAGAGTCAAGTTTCAATGCAGGAAAATATACCAAATGAATAGTACTGCGCCTAGTTATTTTCCAATGATTCAAACATGTTTTGATGATGATTTATGACTTGTTGGAACTAATTGGATGCATCAAAACTATATAAAACAGAAAGTCACTACTGCAGTACCAGATTTCAGCTAAATTTAACAACTAGCATGGTCAAATTTTGATTCAAAAGCGATTCTGATTTGAAAACAGCAAAGAGGAGTTAGAAATGGTATTTGAAAGTTGCACAAATGCAGAAATTCAGTGTTGAGAATGGTTAGCAATGATCTAATACCAACCACACACAATTATGCAGAATTTTCAATGACAACTATGCATCTCGGCCAAATGATGCTTGAACACTCTTGCCACATGAAAATCTATTTGGAATCAACTCATTTTATCTTCCAAATGGTTCAGACAATGGATCAATCAACTGCTGCTCAATAGAACAGTAAATGACCATATGAACAGTGGCAAATGAAGCAAAATTTTCAGAATTAAAATGCTGTAACAGATTTGAGAAAAACAGCACAGATTTGAGTTTGAGTGGTAGATCTAAACACCTGAGCTCATTTCTGAAGTATTCATTGCACTTAATTGGTGTAGCCACATTCAACAACTCAAAACTTTGGGGAAACTTGGTTGAAAACCAAGATTTGATGAAAAAATCAGCAAAGGAACTAACATGACTTAGACAAAACCAGAAATGATGTTTAAATTGCAAAATAGACTCAATCAATTAAGAACAGCCGAATAAGATGAAGGAAAACTCAAGCAAAGACAGCTAGTAGCCAATGAAATTAAGAGTAGATCCTAAACACAACAATGATTGATGAAAATCAGTGCAGAATTTTCAGAAAACATCAAGAACAACCAGGAAATTTTGACAGCAAAGAAATGGAAGAAATCTGGACTTATCTCACGGTTCTAACTTGAACCTAGGCTCATGATACCACTTGATAGCTCCATCCTTAAGCTATTCAACAGATCCGTGAGATTGGAGACAGGAAATGCAAAGCGGAAGCTGAAACTCATGGAACGGTGGCAGATGAAGCTGCGTCCGATGCAGATTCAGATGCAGCCTCGGGTGAACGACTTCAGTGGATGAGAAATGATGTCTGGCAGCGGAGGATGGTGTGAGACGTGGCTGTTTGGAGTGGATGCTGTGCTTAGATGAATGGATACAACTCAGACGGCCTCCCACTCAAGGAAGGAAGTTGCATTGGAGAATACAAGCATAGGATGGACTTTCGAATTCAAGAAATGGCTGGACATTTCAGCAGAGTTTTCTTATATCATTCAAAAGTGAATTACAAGCCTTGCCAATGAGATTTTATAGCACAATCTCAAGGCCAAGCATGTGATGTGCTGAGATCCACAAAATATGGATCTAATGCCACCTCATCAATCATGTGCAAAGTGTGAATGGCTTCTAGAAAGCCTTATGATTCACGTGGTCTAATAGCTATACATAAGTGGAAATAGCTATGCTAATGCTACCCCTATGATACTATGTGCACCCCCATCTTTATGTAGCCAAAGTCCATTTTACCCTTCTCCATGTTTTGGCACTTTGATAACATCTCCTTGGTCTCCAATCTTCCATCCAAAAATAGCAAAGAGTACTTGACCTTTGGGAGAGTGCTCATCTTGAAGCTTCTTGATCATCCCTCTTGTGATAGATCCTATGGTGCTAGGCCTTCTTGTATCATATAAAATTAAGTTAAATTTAAAATTTCTCAAAACTTAAATTTACCTTCATTACGTTACATTACATTACATCATATGCTAATAACAGTTGATCGAATTATCAACGTTTCTAACAAATTCTCTCAAAATTCAAAGGACACCAATTCACCGACTTACCATCTTCTTTACCATGCAACACCTCTTACTGTTGTCTATTTAATCATATATTATTATCTAATCCTTTTACATAAGTTGATGTGTGAAAGATGAATGCATATTGATTAAGGTGATGAAAATGTTTTTCTCCAAGAGTTTGACTTTGACTATCCTGCAGCACCCAGAACAGACACGCTTCTACCTTTCAAACCTAAGACATTCATTTCACTCCAAATCAACCATGACCACCACTCTAAATCCAACTTCCTTTTTTCTTTCTCCAATTACTTTCGCCATTTTAATTAAATACCTATATTATATCTTTCTTATTTATTTCTTTTTTAACCACTCCAATCTATATTTTTTGTGTTTCTTCACTAGTATTCAGCCACTTCTTTGGTTATCAAGATTTTCATATAAAAATATTGCTTAAAATTAGGCTTCTTTTAAATAACCAAAATGAGAGTACGATTTTGGATTTCGGCTAATACCAGAGTATTCATTTATTTTAAATATTACAAAAAAAAAATAAAAATGACCAAGGCAAATTCTTATTAAACTTCAACTTTTAGAAAACTATTTTCCAGTCTGAATATATTCAACCAAATCATTATTTATTTTTTGTTCTTCGTGAATTTCGTCATTTATTCCACCCATATGGTGGTATTCAATGTCCATACTACTCCTCCATCAGCAAGAGTATATTATTTCACGTAATATTGTTTAAACTTTTTGTAACACAAAAGTTTAATCATTGCAGATTATTATATTATTTTTATTATCAAATTTCACGTAATATAGTTTGTTGTAAAATGTTTTCTAATAACAACCTTATCATTTGCAAATAATCCTCATTCCTTCAATAAATTTAGTGAATAATAATCAATAACATAATGAAAGAATGCACACAATTACAACCTTATTTACTTTTTATGATCATATCAATAATTGGTTAATTAAGTAGTCTAAATCATTGGAAAACAAATGATTTTGCCACATTATCCAGTAATTAATGATTCCCTATTGACCAAATAAAAAGGTGAGGTTTGTCCATTGTTGAATAGTATAGTTTTATACAGTGAAAGTGAATGGTGATGGAGCAATGAAACAATGTAAATTTATTCACTAAATTTATTGAAAGTGAAAAGTGATTGACCACTTATTTCTGACTTTATTAGAAAATATCTTATTTCTAGTCGATGTGAGATTTTCAACAGATTTAGCTTACAAACACACACCTGGAGCTCTCTGTTGAAAGGTAAGGAAACCCTTTTGGTTGTTGACTTATTCCTCCATCAGCAAGAGTATTGTCTACGGTTTTCCATCTTCATCTCCATTGATATTTTATTTTCATCCTTATCTATATTTCTAAAAGAATTTAGAATCTTTGAAAGAAAAGCAAAAGGATTTAATGTGAAAGAGGTTACATATCAGAGTCCTAAGTAGCTAAAAGTAACGTTATGATAACATATTCTAAGAATGGTTAAAGGTTAATTAATCACTTTCTCTTTCCCATTTATTTGTATTGTTTCCATCTTTTTGTGGAATAAAGCTACGTCAATTCTATGCACAACTCTTTCCATAATGAGTTTTGTACAAGGGAAAGGTAAACTTTCACCTACTGATGTAACGCGTTATCTTTAACTATGGTCATACAACTTAACCAGTTTGTGTTTGAACTTTAGTGGGATATGTTACACCTCTAACTATGGTCATACAACTTAACCAGTTTGTGTTTGAACTTTAGTGGGATATGTTACACGTTTAATGGGATCTAATAAGATTAAACCTCTTTCCAATTCAATATCAGAGCTCTTTCACCTAAAATTTTATTTTCAATTACTACAAAAAAAGAAGGAATTTACCCACGACCTAAATCCCTCAGTAATGACTAAAAGTCGTCGATAAAGATGAATAAGAAAGAGAAAGAAAGGGAAATGAGCCTTCAAAAGATATCCATTGTTGGACCACCTACATTCAGAATTATGCAGTGTTTGGGAAATATTGGGAACATTGTGAATAGAGCTGGCAATACCTACCTTTAACTCATAAGAGAAAAAGAATTTAATTGAGAGAACGATTGGAGTATCTAAAAGTAACGTTATGATAACAGACTCTAATAAGAATGGCTAAAGGTTAGTCACTTATCTCTTTCCCATTTATTTGTATTGTTTTCATCTTTGTGTGGAATAAAGCTTCACATTCTATACCCAACTCTTTCCATTATGAGTTTTGTACTCTTCAATTAAAAGAAAAGGTAAACTTTCACCTACTGCAACGTTATCTTTAACTATAGTTCTACAACTTAATCCGTTTGTATTTGAACTTTAGTGGGATATGTTACATGTTTAATGGGATCTAATAAGATTAAACCTCTTTCCAATTCAAGATCAGAGCTCTTTCACCTAAAAGTTTAATGTCAATAGAAGATGAGTTCATATATATTTTATTTGTAAAACACTAATTTATCAACTCTTTATGCTTATGTTGTTTGTATTGTTTGCATTATTAGAGGAATTGTCTATAGGTAAAAAAATTAATTTAAAATAACATTTTATTTAATACCTTGCATATGTATATTTCATTTATACACCCAAAAAATAATATTTTTTTTATAAATTCAATTATTATATAAATATAAAAAAGGTTGTCATATACACAGATCTCATATAATCAGTTAACAACACTGTATTTTTTATGCAAATTATAGTTGGCTTTTCAATTTATCATAATAGATAATTATATTAATTAAAATAATTATAAATAATGAATGTATTTCAATTTTAATTAACTAGAATAATATGCTTTGTGAAAAATTAGGAAAACAAATTATTACTATGCTTTACTAAAAATGAAGATAAGTTTGAGAATTTGCCAAAATGAATTTGTTCAAAGACAATTGTTTATTATGTATGTTTTTATAAAATTAAACATTGAGTGGGTCCCATGCTTGTTTTTTATTTGCATTTTAATCAAATCTTTGTGTTTGACATACCATACAATTTCAGTGTCGTTATTCAATTCATATTAGTAAAAAATCATGTTAATTATAAAAGCTAAAAATAGTTGTAGGAATTGATTCGTAATCATGGATCTATGGATGGAAAGCTACATGACTAATGTACAAAGTAGTAATTTCTTTCCTACCTAACAGTAAAACATTACTCTCTTCACATTTTCTTTCAGGTCTGACAATGGCTTCACACTATAATCTCCAGCTGCTTGTGTTACTTTGGAACCATGACCATTATCCTAATATAATTTGTTCTCTAATATAATATTAAAGTCTATCTTAAAAAAAATCGTCCACTCATGTTATCGGTTACGAATTGTTATTAAAATACTTACAAATATTTAATTTCAAGTAGATATTATTATACTTAATTTTTGTTTTTTATTATATTATTGATATTTTCCCTAACACACCTTTTCCAAGCCTTTGAATAAAAGAAAAGAAATTGATGAACTTTACAGCTAGGCATGCCTCACTCCACCAAAACATGACAACTGTGTCTGGGTGTGAGAAAAAATCACTCGTGTCATGTTTCGAAAAAAAAAAAAAACAAAATTTTCAAACACATTTTGAACAATTCTTAATGATCTTTGGATGCTTTGAGTTCAACCATTAACTATTCTTCACTATATATATCAATCTAGATGTGAAAGACCAACTAACTATTGGCCATATTGGAGTATTTACTCACTTATCAACCAACCACATTTCATACTTTCCGTATTCATGCCATTACGAGATTAACTCTTACATTAAACTATAGTCATACTTAGTAAATATATAATTTTTTACCCTCTACGTTACTTTATATAAAATAAAGTTAAATTTAAAATTCCTCAAAACTTAAATCTACCTTCATTACATTACATTACATCACATGCTAATAACTGTTGATCGAACTGTCAACATTTCTCAAAATTCAAAAGACATTGTCACAATTAATCGTTAGTTTAATATTTCTACATTTGACCTGAAAACTAAAAGAAAAAAACTAAAAACCATCGTAAGATAACATAAACTCAAAACAACGTCAAAAGATTAATAAAAAAAAGTGTGAAAAAGCAATTCTCATTACCATCCAAAACAATATTATTTATGAAATTTGAAGTAGTAAGTATGCTCTTATGTAGTATAGTGGAAATTCCTTGATGTGGCAGTGGAGTGTGAACAGTAGTTGAGACTTTGTGGATTGAATTGAATGAGGAGAAGCTTGAATAGTGCAAGCATGTTATCGGATAGTGGCTTGTAGTAGGTTGATTTTCCATTCATAAACCTAACGAATTGGATCACATTCTGCTTACCCTTCACCTTCACAAAAACCAAAGTCTATTCTTGCTTTGGCCCCGTTGACGACTTCAAGAAGAAACATTCGAAAAATTGCTCTCAACAACGTTTTATTATTCCATTTCTCTTCTCAGCTTTCATCCTCACCTGCAAATCAAAACCTTTTACTCCAACTCTCTCCAGTCCATTCATCGGATAACACTCCAACTTCAAATCTAAAGAATCAGATATCAATCTATATACATAGACAAAAATACTATATATATTCATAATATACAATAATTCTTTATATTAAATCAGAAATTATTTAATTCCATTTTAGATTTTAAAATGTCAGAGATCCCATCTTTAATATAATTTTTTCTTCTTCAATCCCTTTTTTCCAGATTTATCATCGTTTTGTCCTTTTTTTTATTCTTTTACAATGTTAATTAACTGTGAGAAAACCTTATATCTGAAATTTCTTCTATTAATTTTAATAATCAACATACAAGATAAATCGTTATTATATACGGTCAAAATTCGTATATAACCTCTCCGTATATAAAATGATGTTATATACGGATTACATACGACTAAAAATTCGTATATAATAAGAGTGTAGATAAGGTTATATACGGATATATCCGTATATAATTTATATACGAATAATCCGTATATAATTTACATACGGATAATCCGTATATAAATTATATACGGATAATTCGTATGTAATATCCGTATATAAATTACATATGGATAATCCGTATGTAATATTTGTATATAATTATATACGGAAATCCGTATATAATATCCGTATATAATTATATACGAAAAATCCGTATGTAAAATTCATATATAATTATATACGGAAAAATCCGTATATAACTTTATAGCTTTATAAAAAAAATTAAATAATTCCATATATGTATCCAATAACTAGAAGTTTTATATATTTGATAAAACTTACCCAAAATTGCCAAATTAATACATATATGCATCCTAATGTTCCTAACATACTATATATTATCTTATAACTTAATTGAATGTTACTATCTAATTATCTCAAAGAAGGGAGGTAGATATCTACATTATTCAGGTGGTCAAAACCGATAATTCTTATGTGAAATATCATGGCAGGTATAAATGTTTAGCACAAATAAAATGGTGGCACTATCATGTATATATCTTATCATGTATCAAAAGACTAGCAAATTCACAATAACAAAGAAATTATCCTGTATACATCAAATTATTTTCTTTTTCCTTTCACATGACATGAAAATAACAAAGAAATTGTGAATTTAAAAATAATGACTTAAAAAAAATACTTTCATTTATAAGACAATAAGCTATACCAAGGATAATTTAAGACCCTATTGTTGTTGTTGAATTTGCTATCTGGCAACATCTTCAATGTGATTCCCATAGCAATGAGTAAAAGTCCACTCCGATGTTGTTCTGTCAATGGTTTTGTGAATATCAAGTATGACAATAGCAATGTCACTGCCTTTCTTGCTGTTAACATTTAAGAGTAAGAAGGCATGGAGCCTGGTGTGTTTGTTTTTTCACATGGGGGTTATTAATGTTTGGAGTTGTAAAATGGTTCAAAAATAATTGACATGACAATAAAAGGAAGTAAAATCATGTCAAAGAAATAATATATTAAATACTATAAGTTAGTGTCTATATCAATTGTTAAATAATATACAAATTTTTTGTGTATAAGAATAATATATAATTAATTAATATTACAATATCAAGTGTAAGAATAAGTTGAGAGAGATAGTGGTTTGCATTTTAGTGAAATATGGGTCTTACAAATACTGTTGTTAAAAAATTGTATTGTGTTTAAAAAATTGAAATATGGGTCTTACAAATAGTGTCCATATTTAACATTTCACATTAACGCATTCACATTACATAAACCTTGACATTACATGAACAATACACTTCAACGTCAACATTCACCTTCACCTTCACATTCATATGAACATAAACACTCTCTTAGACCTCAACCAAAACATTGAGCCACATACCAAATCAAAACATTCAGCCACATACCAAGATCAACCTAAACAAACCTTTATAATGACAATGTTAACTACAAAAACAACACACATAGCTCCAAGTAACAATTTCATCCTTCTCTGCAAGTTTTGGACTAAAATTTCCAAATCACAAATCCTCCTCCTTTGTCTGACACTTTCATAATCTCTTTCTTCATTATATTCTTCACTACACCATTTGAAAAAGTTGCAGTAAATCCCTCTTGAAGATCCACCCTGTTATGTACCAAATAAGCCACCAAAATTGAAATTTTCTCATCAATCTATGAACAAATATATTCCAAATAAAGTTAAAAGGGAAATCAAAAACCTTGTAATGACGACATCCCCAAAATTTTCGTCCAGCATTCTGGGGAGTTCTAGCCACTTTGGACACAGCATAATCACCACACTTGCAATGAGGGATTATCCCACCTCCCCTCCAACCTCCATCAGTTGCGGATTGTAAATTTCTTTCCCACCCTGTTTTGGAACAAGACGAACATGCTTGAGAAGAAGCAATTTCTATCACAACCTCTGCTAAAAAAATTTAAGAACATGAAAGAACCCTAACTTCAACGAACCCTAACCCACCCTTTTTATTAACCTCAACTTTAAGCCATTTCTGTTAACTCACTTTATTCCACAGACCACGTAAGCTTCGTTTCAAACAGCTCACTAATGTTCTGCCACGCTAGCATCTGCACCGTTACAATTTTAACGCCATCTGCCAAAAGGACGATATTGAACAACTTTTAATGAAATATGGGACCTTAGTGATTTTTTTTCGAAGGTGAGATCATTTTGAACCAAACTCCCAAATGAAGGGACCAATTGATGTATTAAACCAAAATCAAATACCATACAATTTCAGTGTCGTTATTCACTCATATTAATAAAAAATCATGTTAATTATAAAACTACACCATATTTTAATATTATATATTTTATATTAAGTTTATTTTAAAAAAATTATGTCTTAGGTGTAATATTTTTTGTATATCTAGTATGGACATTATTTAGTTTTAGTCTCTTGATATTCTTTTTCGTTAATTAAGTCTTTTTTTTAATTTATCAAATGTACATTGAGAAAAGAATTATAGCTTTTATTTTTTTTCCAGCATAAGATATTTCACGATCTCCTTTCTCTGTGTTCATTTTCTGTGTGGCTCTCATTCTCCCACTATTTTGTTTTCTGCTTTTTCTTCTTTCCCAAACAGTCCCCTGGAGCATCATAATGGTTATGGAAAGTGGTATCTGTATGCTATCTTTAGATGTGTCATTCAATAGAAAATAAGAAATAAAGTATTAGTTTACGAGATTGATCCAGTTGAAGTGGGAATCATGAGATTTATTCCAAACCCGGATTCATACGAGTCATTCAGGAGTTAATGCTCCTTCTGCTTCTTGGAAGCTGTCCCTGGTTGAGCTGGTCATGACTTGATTTGAGAAAAAGCTTAGCTGCTATATGAAGATGTCCTTTTGATATGTCTTCATCCATTTAAGTCTCTATTTATAGCATTAGGTTCTATAAAAAGAAACAGCAAAGGAGCTTTGTTATGTTATGTGTCAAGGTGTTGAGATACGTTGGAGTGGTGGTCGTGAGAGATAGCAAAGGAGCAGTAGAATTGAGAAGATACAAGAAGGATTAATACCTATGCTACACTAACTATCTCGAGCCAGCCAATGAAATCAGGTTAATTAGTTGTAAACCATTTCAATAATTTGCTAAGGCTTATATGTTCATTCATACCCCAGTAGCACTCATATGGAAAAGGCTATTTTCAGAGTTTGGATATAAACGAAAACATCAAGAGAACGAAATGTGAGAGAGAACGCAAATTTGAGAGAGAAAACGTAATGAAAAGGGTAAAAATATAATTGGAACGAAAAAATTTTCAAACCCTTTTCATTTTGCCTCCAAAATTTAAAAGAAAAAATCAATCAATTGAAACTTGACACCTGTCCATATCAAAAGTGTATCAAAATTTGGATGTCAAAATAACGGGACCCTTTAATATTACTCTTATTACATCATAATTGTTTAAAGACAACCTTAAAATAATATTATCATAAAAATTTGTACAATTAATAGAAAACACTATTAACCTTTTTATCTCTAACTTCCAGTATAATTATACTTTGTAAAATCTTACTAATTTCCTTACGCCAACATGAGTAAGAAATTCGCCATTGGTTCCCTTCTCTTACGAGAACAGAGTCAGAAGAGTATAGTTTCTAATGTAATTTGAATGCTCAGAGCTTTTGGAGAAAATCCCGATCAGTGCTCATAAACACAGCATGAAGTTTGAACATAGAGATATAATCACACGGACAACAAATTACCTTTCTATAACGTCCAACCACATAAGATAACACGGAAACGACCCGACAAAAGTCCGTTGACTTGGATCCAAGCAAATCAAAACTAGTCACAGAGAAAAGTAAGGAGCTTGTACACCAAGGAATGTGAAAATTGTCCCATCAAACTCATCAAAGCTTGGCCAAAATTTGACATGCACAAAAAGTCTACATAAACTCTGGGGAGGACTTCAAATTTTCCATGCTTGTGTCTTTTTTGTTCTAAATTTTTCATGACGAGTTTCCATTTTAGAAAACTGTTTTCCCTTTCATGGCTCAATCGATGTTGCTACCATGAATAGGAGAATCAGAACCAGTTACAGTCCAATAGCTTCTCCTCTTCCCTCAGTAATTCCACGTTCATTTCCGTGGTTTCCACCACCCCTCCTTGATGGAGAACACGACCACCTAAACCTTGCATCCGTCAATATTATAATCGGCCTAGGTAGCATAGCTTGTGTAATTATGTTTCTCATCACCTTGTCCAAAATCCTAAAGATCTATTATTTAAATAGATACAACGTTAGCAGAAGAAACCCTCCAATATTATTTGACGTTCGAGGAGATTCTCCTCCCTTTTCAGATGACGAGGAACAGGAACATGTTATCAGGCAGCACTCCATACGGCTCATCAGCCCCACAGAGGGTCTCCAGCAATCAACCATAGACTCCATCACAGTTTACAGATACAGAATTAACGAAGTTTTGGTTAAAGAAACTGAGTGTCTTGTTTGCCTCGGTGAGTTTCAACAAGAAGAGAGTCTGAGACTGTTGCCAAAGTGTAGCCATGCTTTCCACGTCCCTTGCATTGATACCTGGTTGAGGACACATAAAACCTGTCCCTTGTGCCGCACCCCTATATTTCATGATGCTGTCAGTGTTGATGGTGAAACTGAGTCTGATTCAAGTGTTTCTGATATGATCCAGGACATGGAAGAATGCAATAGTAGTGGTGTTATGAGGGTTGGTGATGGAATTGAAATTTTGTCTGAATTTGGTGAGGTGAATGGTGATTCTTCAGCTCCAATTAGTCGTGCTTCTGATGCTGATACACAGACACAAGAATTTGATGATGAAAATGAACCCAAAATGAAGAGGTCTTTCTCAGTGGATTCATATGTTTTGTTTCTCCAATATACAAAGCTTAGACAGACGAAAATTGGTGATTGAAATGAAAGTTCAACTGAATGCAAAGTGGCTTCAATCGAGCATGAATTCACACAACACAAAACTCAATGTTTCAGACGTAGCAGGAGTTCTGCCATTGAGGATAGATTCACCTGTGTCAAAAAATAAAAAAGTGTTCTGTGATACTTTATTGAAGCTTTTAGATTTCAAGGTAAAGTTAAATTCTATAGTAGTTTTCCCAGATTTCATTTACAAAATGCATGTTTATGTTTATATTGAGAAAAAAAAAACAACATGGGCAATTATTACAGACATATATGTGTTATATAATTTAGGAGGTAAAAGAAAAAGGAAAAATGTGACAGAATTTGTGTAGAAATTAAGAACAATGCAGTGTAATTTAAGTTGACCATAAA